>JAQFYM010000135.1:0-115943 GCA_034694785.1 Agrenia bidenticulata | reverse complement strand
TGTGCAAAAATTTAGGTGGGTTTACCCGGCCGGGTCGGGTATGAAACCCGGCCGTGAAAACCCACAGCGTAACCCTGGCTGGGAGTGTTGATTGACAGCTTGAGAGAAGCATGGAGGTTTCCCGAATTCGTCCCAAATATATTTGGCCCAATTGGTATGAAGGAGGAAGAAAGAGAGCTGTTGTGAGATCCTAGGCACGTTTTGAACAACAACTATTGTCAACGTACAGAGATGGACAGATCAAAGACCCACATCTCTCTACCTTCTATTCAATTTCCTTAACAGCCTTAGCCTTGTTTCAGACATAAAATAGACACAAGTAGTAGAGCGGGACAAGATTTATGTCCGGCTGGATGAGCCAGATGCAGTTGAGAGGGAGATAAAATGGGTGGATGAAAAGAAAAAGACTCGATTACCGATTTGGATCTTGAATTGTCAGAGAAATGGAGGAAATAGTTGGGAAGGCCCTTAAAGGGGAGATAACCCTGAGCCATAAATAACCCAACATAGTTCACAGTTTCCCTATGGACAGTTTTATCGATCCTTGGCACCAATGAATTAGGGAAATTTATTGCAAAAATTCCCTATGAATTTACTAATTGTGTGAATATTTCAAGACACTAAAAGATGGAGGATAAATCATATAGCTTCCTTCCTTTATTTCATAATTTCCTTAAAAGTCTCCCTCTAATTGCTGGATTAGTTGAACAAGAAATGTGAGCTATACAGTTTAGCGAAGCCTTGTAAAACTTTCCCTTGGGCTCCCATCCATCTTACAAGAATAAATTGTTTTCCCCATAGCGAGGAAGTAATTTTTTAGTTTAAGGAAGGGAAGTGTAGGGCAAACCAAAGCAGATTGAGCTTTGTAATTTACAAGATAATTTATTCTTATGTATAAAGGTATAAAAAAGTTGTAAAATCCGACGTGGTCTCCCTAATATCCCTCCGTTCCACTCCGCCCGATGATTTACGAGCTCGTCTATGTGAACAACTTCAAGTGCTTTTTGACGTTAATGCCGCAGTGTTCCTTATATTCATTTCCATGTGCTTGGATTGGTTTGGTAATCCAGCCCGAGAGTCCATAGAGAGAGACTTGTGCAGCTCTGGAAGCTATTATCCTTACGATTACTGTTATTGGAGAGATTGTGTTGTTAGAACTTGAACGGGGATTCCGTCTCCAACTTTTCACAGTTAATGATCTTTCCCAGAAGACTTTCCTACTTGCTATTCTCTCTTTTTGTTGTGATGGACGGGATTCTGAGGCAACTCCGCTTTTTAATATCTTCC
Source organism: Agrenia bidenticulata (assembly GCA_034694785.1). Classification (NCBI taxonomy): domain Eukaryota; kingdom Metazoa; phylum Arthropoda; class Collembola; order Entomobryomorpha; family Isotomidae; genus Agrenia; species Agrenia bidenticulata. The sequence goes on along the minus strand of JAQFYM010000135.1, from coordinate 114,656 downwards.
GGTTTACTACAAATGCTCCCATTACACTCTGCCTAACATATGACACTGTCTATTTCCTATTGTGTATGGCCTCAGTCTCTTTCTTCTTTCCTCATATTTATGACCTTTTAAGAGTTTATTAATTGAGCTGGAGGGATAACGGAGTTATGCTTGACTTAAATTAATGGGACCAAATGGAATGAAGCTCATTGTCAACTAGAAATAATGCTTTTAAATACAAAAACCAGAGTTACTATACGGAACTAAAATATATGTAATAGTAATCACGTCAGTTTGAGTTGTGTTATATACTCAGAATCAAAGAGCTAGATGTCAACTAGTTAAATCAGGGAATCTCAAGCACTACTTTTATATTTTAGTTATTCTGGTTAAATTACACAGAAGGGTAATAAAGTCGAAATGTTTTTACATCCAATTCCAGTAACAGAAAAGCACGGTTTAAATTAATAGCACAAAAGGATTTATTTAATCATTCCTTTGAGCTCCTTTCTTCCTTTCACAGAATAAATGAGAAAAATTAGGCTACGAGAATCGAGGGATGGAATTAATAATTAGATTGCCTTGTTAGGTCGTGTAAAAGAAATTGACGACCTGGTGGTGGGATATATGTCGATTTTTCTACAATCAGCAGAAAATTCTGGGGTTCTCATTCCATTCAGTTCACGTCTGTCAAATTAGGATCGAATTAAAGTCTAAGATTTATTTTGTTCCTTTAATTATCCTTGATTGACAGTTGACAATTCTGGGACACGAAATTATGGAACGGGTGGATCTGGTGTCCCTTTTAACTTTAGGGAATATCAGTCGGAAATCTGATAAAATAATGTATTATTATTTCTCTCCCTATATAGTTTCTAATAATTATCAATTAATAACTCTACTCTCATACAAGAGTAGAGGTTTCATGTTATTCCGGTCGTGCATTTAATGTACATTTCAGTTGGGAGACAGTCGAGGGTATTGTTTTTGACAGTCCCTTTCAATCACAGAGCTGAGAGACAGATAATTATTTTCTAATCCTATTAAATACGTATCATTTGTCCTACAATTTTGCTCAAATGTAACTAAATCCCTTCGTCCAACCTAATTCTATAGATGGGAACTTCCCGACCCATCAGATCTACGCGTAGCACATTCTAAGCCACAATATCAGTAGGCTAAGGGTTAGTTATTTTTGTTAGAAATTCGTGATATTAACACATTGATGCATTTAAAAAAGCGTAGGTAAATCTTGGCCTGGAAACAAATGAATGATGAAATGCTAAGGGTTCGTTAAGTTTCTAAACCCTATTCGGGTATTCCACCGTTAAAGTGTCTGCAACATCATGTCAGGTCGTATTATGTTCGAAAATTCGGTCAGGAAGAGTACATGAGTACATGATCGGTTAACTAACTACAGGCATCAATAACAATATCGTGGTTATTTATTTATGTACAATTTCATTTCATTATTAGTAAATAATCGACTCTTTCAAATAGGGAATCAATACTTCTGAATTCCAAGAAGCATAACTAAAAATGATATTCGTAACTATAAATACCTGCTGTGGCCGTACACATTTGTAATTTGGTATCTAATTTTCTTCTTGTCTTAAATATTTCAGATCCTATAGTGTTGTCGCTATGTTTAATAAATTCCGGATATGTAATTCAATCAATCCGAATCTAAGTAGAATACTGACAAACATACAAAAATTAAGGCTTTTCATTAATGGAATTAATTTACAAGTATTCAATAAATACGTGTTCGTGCATATTCGACTAGTGTGAGCGTTTTAATAATCCGCTTGTGGTTGGTATGAGAAGTTGCTCACGAATAAAAGAGAAGTTGTTGTTGAAGTAGGGGTGGCAAACTAAAAGTTACACCTCTTTGAAGGGATTGACAAGATTCCGTCTCTGTCTACTTTCATCTCCAACAAGTTTAATCATACTGACAACTTCCCATGCTTCAAAAGGACACGTTGGGAACAGTCTTCCACATTCCTTCACATCCTTCAGTCCCTTCCATAGTACCATGGCACTCTTCAGCGGCTCCTATAATTCCATACCATTGCAAATCACAGAGCTCAAGTCCAAATGAATTTCTCAACATTTACCTCATGCTTGACCCTAAGGAGCTTCCGACCATGTTTATCCGATAAGTCCCGTCTCTTTCTGTCCGTCAAGAGTGGAATTAGAACGGATTTGAAAAGGCTAGTTCCGATTTGGAGAGGGATTTTTATAGGAAGTGACAAGGCAGTTTCAGTCCATGAGAACGGCTTCGTTTTATCGTTCACGCCCGTTTCTTCTTCCAGAAGCTCTGCCATCAACTTCTTCATTTCCATCTTCTCCTTTTGATGGAGAAGAGGATCTGTGAGAAGCATCTCTTTCTCTTCACTTTCAACAATGTCTCCGTTCTCGTCTTCTTGTGGGGTTCCTTGATCAGAATCGGCCATATTCAGGGGTGACATGTCCATTTCTGCTTCATCCCTTGTACTGGGATTCTCATCAACAATTTCCTGCTTGAACATCATCAAGGATAGCAAATCATCTTCACTGCCGCTTTTCCTGCAATCAAGACCAATCTTCTTGTTCAACGTTTCTGGACAATTATGAACTGAATTTAGATATTAAGCTTGGCACTGCTCTTGTTTTTGTATTCATTTTGTGTGGAATAATACGATTGAGATCAATACAGCTCTCTATTCAGTGTTTTCCAATACTAGATTAAACTGATCGACACAATAAATGTAATGGTAAAAACAGGAATAAATATAGAACTAGACAAATTTGCAATTAAGTCAGCAATTTTACTCGTGATCTAACCAAAGTTAATCCTAACGTGTCCACCTACAAGAAGATTTGATTGAAATAAATTGGTTTCGATTCGGATGTAAACATCATTGTAAAGATTCGTTTGACCCCCGTAGTAATGAACTCAAGATTTAAGAGGAAATCTATTGCAGGTCTGAAAGGGTAAGATTTTCTATATGAATTGAATTGAACTTTATTAACGTGTCATTGAATTCAAAATACAAAGTACTCTGTTCTCCCATTCATGACGCGGGGTGAGCAGCACTCAGAAGTCAAACCAAAAATAATTAAGACAGTCATAAAGAGAGTATAGGGTTAGCACCATAAAAATAATCAATAAGCAATTGATCTGCTCCCTCCTATGAATCTGAGGTAGGTAGAAAGCTGGTCCAACAACTTTGGATAATGCAATGGCATAATCCAATTAAGATAATCATCAAATACCACTTTCTGACCCAATAAGTACCAAGCCACAAATTTGTATGCCACACTCCCCACTTGTTATGTATTGAAGCATAATATTACTATCAAAGTGTAAGGAATATGGTATAGTATAGCATATAGTATGAAAGTGCTCACATTTGGGGTCCTCCTGGGAATGCACTGAGAAGATTCAAGTACCCATCCGCCAATCTGTTGAGATCCACGGCTCCAAAATGCTTGAAAGCATCGGCTTTGGTCAAGGTGCACAAAACCCGGGGGAAGCATTTCATTCGATCGAAGCTACGAATTTTGTCCAGACGATCTCTCGTCAAACTGGGACTAGTCTCCTTGGAACTTTCTTTCGTGCTTTTTGTTTCGGGGCGAGTGAAGCCGGTTACTATCCTTGAAATCTCTTTGCAGAATACCCCTGAGGGAGATGAAACACTTTAGATTTTGCCTCATTAGTATCTTAGAAATCAAAATGTTTGTAGCCTAACAAAGATTGAAATTAAATTTTATTTTGTATTTTAATCCCGTTACCCTGTATAAGAAGAAGGGCCATGAGGCAATAAATCCTTGTTACCTTATCACTGAACATGATTTTCAAATGAATCTCTCTAATATTTATTAGCAACGGTAGACAGTAGGGGAATTTATAAATTCCTTTTCTGAATTTCACATCTTGTTCCTTCACTTTGTAAGAAATTATAAGAGAGTGGCCAGAGGTTTTGCTGCTTGTCCGCATTAAACTGATTTGTCAAGTTCAAAGACTTTATATTTTATGACGATTACGAAGGGAAATCTTTGATAATTAAATTCTTTCACGTTTTCTCTTGTTATGTACATTATAACTTTATAACTATAAGTTGGAGTAGTGTAATGAGATATTATCTCTTCTGCTTTATACTGCTGCTGATTGTGAGGTGGAAACTCGTTCTAAATGTTTACCTTCAGTTTTTAGATCAACAATTTGGTGCGCTAATAAAGTATGAGTTTAAAGCAACAGTATCTCTAATTGGTACTATGGATTCATGAGAAAAACTGAAAAACTTAAGTACTCTAACAGCACAAAAAAAATTGTTTTGTTACACTATACTATCACACTATCTTTGTCTTCAGGTTCAAAAATCTATTTATAACGATACGACAAGTTTTAGCCCAATAAATAATGAGAATAAATAACAAAAGGAAAACCGCATAAAAGTTCATTTTTAATAAATTCATATTTTCCTCGTTTAACCTGATGATTTTCAAGTTTATTTGGGTATAATTCAACCTTCTGTAGCTGGGTGAAGAAAAGTGGAACATATTCATGTCTTTCAAAATTTCAATCACCGAAAAATGGAAGATTTAAATCTAACCCTTGTGGAGTTGAATAACTCCAGTTCAATTGAGAATGTAACTTATTGGTTCACTAACGGAACCGGTTCGGGTGGGAGCAAGAGTGAAACAGATTCCGTGTACGCCATAAGTAACGGTGTCTCTATTTTATTCATCCTCATTGTCATCGTTGTCATATTCTTCTGGAGAAGATATCAGAGAAGCAAGGTTTACTCCCATCACCTTATTAAATCTTTTTAAATCTGAATAATAGATTATAAACTCTTTGCTTATACATTCAGAAAAAGCTCAAGAAGATGACAAGGGAGGAAGTTGTCAAATTCTTGGAAGGGGATACTGAGGAAGGGCAAGGAGTTGACCCAGAGTCTAATATCCCATTCAGTGTCCCCTACAACAGAAATTTCGAAATCAATTTGTCTAACATTGAAATCGGTGCGGAGAGGTCATATTTAACTCTGAGTCCTCTCAGCCTCATACGATGACTCATTTGTTGTGGATTTTCAGATCGAACGGCCCTCTTGGGTTTTGGAGCTTATGGGATGGTTTACAAAGGGAAGCTTATACAAGAGCAATTTATAATAGCAATCAAAACCCTCAAGCCCAATGCGGACATTATGTACTTCAAGTCCCTCCTCTCCGAGCTAAAAGTTTTGATCTACCTGGGGGAGCATGAAAATATCGTCAAGTGTTTGGGAGCTTGTACTGCTGACATCAATTCCAGTTACATATGTTTAATTACTTAAAGCTAATCCCGGGAGGGGAAAGCTGCTAGAATATATTTACTCACATTATCTGTGGGATTACTGCATATATCTGTAGCGATGACTTTATTTATCTAGGGAAGCTGTACATCGTATTAGAGTTTTGTGCGTTGGGAAGCCTGGAGGCTTACCTCCGAGATCACAGAAGCGATTTTAAACAATTCACACTTAGTTGTGAGTCAGAGTATGAGAATATTAAGCAAGAAGAGGAGAGAAGTCGCACTTATTGTAAATATGTGAACCTGTCCAGGAACGGGGAGCCTGTTGATAAGCTCACTGTTCGAGATCTCATTCGATATTGTTACGAGATAAGCAATGCCATGGACTATCTAGTCATCAAAAAGGTGAGAGCCACTAGTTTTGGGAAAAGGTCCCTCTGAGTTTTACGATTTTCCACTTCTTCCATGTATTTCAATTTAGGTAGTCCATGGAGATCTAGCCACTAGGAACATTTTGCTCAATGAAAATAGAAATATCAAAGTCACGGACTTTGGTCTGTCATTTCAGATGACTAACTACAGTAATTATGACAAGACAAACTCGAAACAGGTAAACGTAGATAAATAAATCCTTTTTGTTCGAAAATTCATAAAATTGGGTGAAATTTAGAATCCACTTCCTTGGAGATGGCTTGCAATCGAAACCATGAAGGAAATGAAATTTTCATCGAAATCTGATGTTTGGGCATTTGGAATCACAATTTGGGAAATATTTTCACTCGCCCAAGGTAACGAGTTCTAAATCTGGGAAGGGTAATGGGTACTTCAATAAATTAATTTACTATTACATGTTTTGCTCGTAGTGCCCTACCCCGGTCTGGCCTATTCTCAAGATTTCCTTAAAATGTTGGAAAAAGGACTGAGAATGAACTCTCCAAGTGACTTCACTCCGTCAGCCATGTGATTATAACCTTGATCAATTAAATTATCTTCATACACCTATAAAATATCTTTGTGATTCATTTTTATGAAGGTACGAAATCATGATTGACACGTGGCACGAAAGCCCAGAGCTACGACCGACCTTTCAGGAACTCAAGGAAAGGCTCATGGAACTTGGACTTTGAGTTACAAAATCAGAGTGCCTTGATTTAGTATTTCTGTTATTTTACTGAAACTTTAATGATTTTTCAATGAGCTTATTTTGTTAACTGCTAAAAAGCCTAGTACACAGGTTGAATTTTCCACGTCTGTGGAATGATAAGTGGAAAGTTTCGATGCCACGGGTAGTATACCAATTTTTCTGCAGAATAGTTCAGATCGTAAAATATTTATCGAAAGTGTAATCTTGATCGGCTGCTATTTAATAATGATATCCATTTGAACTTCAAGTTAATTATTATCTAAAAAGCGTACATCCAAATATATATACTACAACTTATACAAGTCGCAAGTTATACGATCAAGAACTAGAAGATTAATGTATCAGGTAATTTGAATATTGATTCTGCTTTGATTAATAACATTCTTCAAGCGTTGGCTGGATTTAGAAAAGTTGATAGATTGTTAATTAGTTTGCCTTTAATAATATTAAGATAGATTGCATTTCGACATGAGAAATAAACGGTAATCTTAAAAATTTAAGGAACTGCATAGTTTTCAATCTACTTCAAAATTTACGCTTCTTTTTGAGACGACATCTAAGCATAACAGGTTTTTAAATTGCATTTTTCATCACCGTAGAAGAAAGCAGACAAACACTGCTTCGCTTTGAGGCTTGTCTCCCAGCACTTCAAGTTTGGACAAAGTTGAAGTTCGTATTTCTTAATACATCATTTGTGCAGACGATTTTAAAATACTATATTAATTGCCAGCATGTGTGCCAGAGATGCTTCTCAGAGATGTTCAGCTGCCAAAGTTATCGGACCAACGGAAGATCGGTAAACGGTATCTTAAATATAAATTAATTATCTCTTCTCTAATATGAATTACAATCTGGAATTGAAAAAAAATACTAAATGCTTATTTTATGGGAATTTATTTGATTTAAATAAATTATGTTATTTCTTAAATTGGTGAAAAGAATCCGTCGCTTCCAACATGCGTGATAAGTAATACATATATACAGTAATAAATTAATAATATTATGATTGAACTAATAAACTCTGAAATATCTTCATTTTTTTCACCCACGAACTAGCTATGGGCTTGTGTTTGGTATTGGTGGACATTTTATAGCAAACGGTATATACCGAATCTATATCAATAAATGTCACATGCAGATGGTTCCTCAAACCATTAAACATACCTCCTACTATTCAATAGATAGACGGTGATAAAAAAGACCCAACCAGGAAATTGGATCATCACTTTATTTTTATGGATTTGGTGACCAAGGAGAAAAGTGTGGATCCCCTTGGGCATTACCCCCGGATTGAAATACTTGAGGTTGAAGATGAAGATACTCAACACTTGAAGTATTGTTATTTGTCTTCTTTGGGGGAAAGGAGTATTGAGGCTTGCGGCTAGGCTTTCCATCTTTTCCATTACCAATTATCGTTCCAGAGCCTTCAGAAAGGGTCGGAGTTGGAAAAGCAGAAACAGTCATGAGTACTAAATGGGGTAGCTTGGCATTCTTGTAATTAATTTTACGTTTTTTCCCACCTGCCACATTGGAACTCGTACCTGCCGAAATGTCCGGGAATAGCTTTGGCTCGGCCGTTGTTGTCATAAAGGTCACAACTCTCTGTGGATCGTCCCTTGAAATATAGGATCCTATAGGGACGTTAATTTCTGAAGAGTTATATTCTAAATTAAAAGTAGCTAGCTTTCCAAGTCCTGCTAGGCCAACAGGGACTGACGTCCCACCCGGTACTGACAATGAGCCAGGTTTAGACTTTTTGAATAACGAATAACGGTTTATAACAGGGGCCAAGGTGGAGAAAGCCGGTTTCTTAAATCCCTCTGTAGTTGACAACTCTTTTACGGTGTAATCCATCATGAAGTTGGTAGTGGTGGTGAAAATGGCTAGAGCAGGCTCGGTGGTGGCAGGCTCGGTGGTGGCCATGAATGGCTTTGGTCTTATATTCGTAGAGCTAGAAATAGTTCCAGGAGTTGTCCACTCTTTCATTTCCTGATGGGTATCAACTGTCGAGGGCTCAGGTTTCCTCGACATAACTTTAGTGGTTGGCTGAGTCGTCCTAATTGATGGTTTGGACGTTGAAGTTGTCGAAGGTTTGGTTGTTCTGACGTAATCAGTACTAGGACGCTTGTTTCTCTTTGCTGGAGGTGCTTGAATAGTGTGTGGCACGTTAGTTTTTGGATTCACCGCCGTTGGTATTTTAACCGGTTTTGATGGTCTCCTTGAAGCTGGGGGTCTTGTGGAAGTCGTAGTCTGGGGCGTTTTTGATGTCGAAGGCTTTCTTGTAGTAAGAGGCCTTTTTGTAGTAGTAGTTGTTGTTGTAGTCCTTCGTGGCTTAGCTTTCGCCCTTTTTGACACAGTGTATCTCGGGCTGGTGGAGAAAACGACGGGCTTCTCAGTACTTTTTAAACTTATCTTATTAAAAATCTCTAAGGGTGTGGGTTTTCTAAAATCATCTTGAAGTTCATCATCTAGTTCATAAGAAGTTGAAATGGCAGGCTCTTCTTCAACCTCCGTTTCTGGGATATTATAATCTTTTCCAAAGAGAAGTCCAGATTCGACGTATTCTTCTTCCTCTTGAGGAGTTTCATCTTCAAATTCCTCCCTCTTGTCCACCACAGCAAGACCCTGAAAATGTAAGGGAATCGTAAATATTGCATGAAGTCTATATCTTAACATTAAAATCCGTCTGCCGGTATGAGTGGCTGATGAGACCTATGCTACTCATGTTAATTTTCGAAATGTTTTATACCGATCGGAAACTACTTTAAAAAAACAAATTTTCCTCCGATTTCGATAACTTTTAGTCGATAGATATAATATTGGGCCAGCGCGAGGTAAACTATTAAGTTGGGGCAGCGAGGTAATAGACATGAAAGGACCGAGATGTAATAAAATATCCTCAAATAATCACTTAATACCCTCCTTATTTGTGACCCGACTGGGTCACCGCTGCTTTAAATAGTGCTTTAAATTTGAAACTTACATCTTTTCCAGACACCTGCACATTGATCTCAACCTTCTCCCCATTTGGTAGTGTGTGACTTATTTTTGTCATCGGAGCTTTATTTCTCCTGTTGATTGATTGACTCTGGGAATGTTTCCTCTTTGTTAAAGATTGCCGACGTTTTGGCACTAGGGGTGTAGCCGCATCCGTACCAAACATCTCCTGAGAAAGAGCTTCAATAGTTTCTTCCTCTTCTTTAAAGTCCTTTCTAATTGAACTGATTATTTTAATTATATCCAAATACGGGACGGGACAGCCGTTGTACAAATAGTCGCATTGCTTAGGGTCCTTAAGCTTTTGTCCAATTTCTACTGCCGTTGCATACACCACCATTTCATCATCCTAAGGTAGCAGAAGAGGCATGTATTGAAAATTAAGTAAATCCTCAACAAAATTGAAGCAATTCATACCCACGATCTTTGAACTTTGATTACTTATAAGAAAGTGATTGAACCTTAAGATCTTTAGAATTCCTCCTATGGTGAATTATTGATCTATTTGTGATCCGCTTTTTGATGCTAGTTTTCTTCTTTCGACGATGCACGGCTTCTTTCAACTTAATTAAATAACGGAGGCGATTCATCTCGTTTTCCCACACTTGACCCTTCTTCGGTATATTTTTAGTTCCAGGTGTAAAAAACGGATCTTTCTCGAAAGAATCTGTTCCAAGTGAGAAACTAAGCCATGGGACCCACGATGATACCACGGAGCCTATACTTGACGTGGACGATCCATTAGACATCGACGATGGGGTCATGTAAAGCACCGGACGATAGTGGGTTGGATCTGAATGCTCGTCTTGATCATTTCGGTGTCGGCTTTTATTCCTTGTATCCAGTACCCTTTTGGACAAAATAATCTTTTCCAACTCTTGTCGATTTCTTTCGAACGGGGACTTGTACTCTGGACTCCTTCCTCCGCTTGATTCTTGAGATGGCAAGTCCTGGTAATCTTGTTCATTTGAGGAAGATGCAGAGCCCGAATCTTCTCCAGACTTCACCTTTGACTCAATAATCCCAGATTTCATAAGAAATAAGGAAAGAGCATCTTTCGTATTTTCAACTCTTGGCTTCCCTTCTTCACTGCTATCGTCCTCCCTGCAATCAATAACCAACATTTAAGACAACAGTGACTGTTACTTCTCAAGGGGTTTTGATGCTTCAGGTAAAGCAAGTTATAAAAGCTTGTGGAACTTATACTGGAAATCAAGGGAATGAGTGAGAAAAAGGCCAAATTATTGCCAACACAGGGAAACCAATTTGTGTAGCAAGATTATGACGAAAACTTATTTCTTTAAACGTATCGGTAGTAGTGTATATTTCTGTTTACAATGCAATTTTTAAATAATTCCGATCCAGAAGGGATACGCGAATCTAAGACGAACAACCAAGTATAAAAATTTGACCACTCGCCCAGGAGAATTATCGACTCCCTGAAGTCATCAAATTAAAAAAGACTCATTCTAGTTCATCATGATGATCACAAAAATCTTAAAATTGCTAGCCCTCAATTGTGAGGCGGTTGAGAAATATTTAGTCTTACGGGTTGGCAGATCTCATGAGCTGTATGTAGCTTCTGACTAGATGCGAATCGATACCAGAAGAGCTTTTTGATGAATCCACACTCAGTCCACACAATACCTTAGGGAAACATTTCATATGATCCAGGGATTTGATCTGCTTCAAAAGCTGCAGTCGAACTTTCTCCCGGTCAGATTTCATAGTCCGGTGTCTCCAGGCCCGTTGCTGGCCGGCATCCGAAAATTGATTACCTTTCCCAAAAGGGCCGTTCGAACTTGTTGCTTCGGGCCTCAACGTTACTTGAGGGATTTCCATTCTCAATGGAGTTGCAGGGACAGTCATCCCTAGAATTGGCAAAACCTCTTTCTTTATAAATGCCATTCGAATGTAATTGCCCTTAATCCTTCCAGTTACCTGATACCCTCCTGGCCAACAACCCTCCAGCCAAAACACTATATTTAATGGACACTGAGTTCAAAGAGTTCCATGAGAGACCTGCTGAACAATTGACACATCCTTGTAATAAGAGGATGATTAACACCACCAATCTCTTGATTAATCCCACAGATTTCATTGCTTCCCATTTTCCAATGAATAATCCTATGTCTCCCTTAGATCCGTACATGACAGAATATACTAATTTAAATGGTCACATGAGTGTGCACAGATTATTACAAATAAAAATATTAGAAGAATTTCTTGATAATCGGCTAGGAAGGGTGTACGGTTTCACCCGTTATAATATAATAAAGCCTCATTGTTCAACTCTAACAAGTCTTGTTTAACTGTCGGCCAAACCTGAATCCATGTAATAATCCGGGGGAAATTAACTATGTTATCATATATTATTGCATAGCACTTCAACTGCATTGTCTGCCTCTCCTAGTATTTTCAACAATGTTAAACTGCACTAGACAGCCAAAAGGGTATTGCCAACAGGCCAACTGCACTCTATATCAAAAACTGTATCAACTCTCAGCTAAGAAAGTATAGAACTAACTCAGCCTGTTTTTACTCCCCTTTCAGACATAAGCTCCTATTGTTGTACAAAGTCTTAGGAAGATGAATAAGATGATTACCATTGGCCATTGACGCTAATGAGCTGGTTACTTTATTCTTATTAATTACCACAGGCACACATGAAAAATGAATGAAATGCACAATCAGGGACAGTTGGGAAATTAGTCGCAGCTTTTCCCCCATTATTACAGTTAATTTAGGTGTTAAGTTCAGGTAATTCCTCCCGGGCCTGCAAATTAAAGAACTGCAAGGGTGAGCTGCCTCGCAATAGGCCAATAGGCCTCCGCGACAGATAATACTGAGCTTATGAGCAAGGTCATGAAAACCATCAAATACATACAAGGGTTAGCTGCAAAATAATGATAATACATGGAGCAAGTAGGTCGTATTTGTTAATTGAACGTTTTTTGTGTAATTTGTGATGGTAATAATGAGATAAGAGTAGTTGAGATTTACTACTTACTATACGGTAGCTGATTTTGGTTCACCTTAATTTAATTGATGCATACATAAATCTTCTCTTTCCTTCCCAAGATGACATGTTTTTCAATGTGTTGGGTTTTCAAATCCTGGATGAAAATTTATTCAAATGATTGTGTGTAAACTAATTAGCAGTTGCTGTTAAGCTAGAAAATACTAAAAATCTTGAATGCAACCGAACCGATTACTATTAGCAGATGGAGGTAGCAATTGACATTAACAGAGAGAAATCACAAAACAATTAGAAAATTGATTTCAAAATCAGCTCTGGAGTTGTGTTGGAAATAGGAATGAACAGATGAGTTTATTCAATGAATACGCAGCAGAACTTAATCAAAACTTGTCCAGAATGCCTTATAATTACTGATAAATTTGCTCGTTATCATAGGGGCTTTCAAAATGTCAAGTTTGGGGGTAATTAACCATAAAAATATTCATCTCCAGGAACAAGCATACAGTTTAAATGATTTCTTAACAATGACTTACAGAAAATAATTGACACGATTATGAGTCACCTATCATGCAACACAACACAGCTAATTTAATGACAACCATAGACACCCCCACGGCACGGTCTAGATATATTAATTTTAATCATAAAATCCTAATATACATGTATGTTATGTATTTGTTCAATCATCCTGATTCAATGGTAAACTCTCTTCATCAATAGTTGATGGAATTTAAAGGCCTTCGTTATTTAATCTTCAATGTCTGATAATATGAACTCCAAAGCCTAGTGACTCAATCTCACTTGGATAAAATTGAAGGTAAGGTATTTTCCCTTAAGGGATTTTATTTCTCCACTTTTATCTCATACACGATGGAACATAAATGAACAATTAACATGAACTGATTCATACCCACACAACTTCTAAATCCCTTAAAAAGTAAGTGATAATCCAGTCAAGATCCATCATAACAGTCCTTTTTCAAATATATGTCTTGAACAGCCACTGCCTCTTTTCAAGAACATGTTTGAGAGCTGAACAAGGAATCTTCGAAGAAATAGTGTAGCAGTACGCTATTATATTAATATTAATACATGTATTCAAAGAGATTTTTAAACCGTATTGGATATCGAAATCGTGTGTATGTGAAAGTTGGAAGATTTTTCAGATGCGAAAAAATACCATGAAAAAATTATCGTTACAATTACGTAGTTACTATTAGAGGAGGCCATTAAGCTATGGGTAATAATAATAATATTTCTCCTATGACTATCAGATTGCCAACTACACTTTTCGTTCCTTATTACCTTACAGTTTAGTATTTACAACAAATATGTCTGAACTTAGAATCTAGTCTAAACTCAAATTGCTAATACACATTACCTTGAACGATAACATGCCTAGAAGGTAATATCTCTAATCACCGTAATTACACCAACACGATTGGTTACATGATTCGCACAAAACAGGTAGCCACTGAACCTTTGGAATACCACAAGAAGCGTCGTTAACATGAGCACGAAGATGTATTTCTCCCTTCAGGATTCTCTGTACTCAACGTTCGAGCACCGTTTGCTGATGGTTTCTTTTGAACCCCAGACTCGGCTGCATTTAGGTCCAGACTGAAATTCAAGGCATAAATATTCAACACACTATCCAATCTCTCAAAATATTAATCATCGCATGCTTACCTTCCATCTTGAATGCTTTCGTATATTTTCTTGGCCGTTTCTAGGAAGGCCTCTTCGACGTTTTCACCTCTGAAAAACATCAATAAAAAGTTTGTCATGATTCTTAATAGCCATCATCGATTCAGTCCAGCCGTTATTTACTCAATAATTCACCAGATTAAAAAAAATTAGCGTAAAATTTAAATCAAAATACTACTCACGTTTTTGCACTAGCCTCAACAAATTTCAAGCCGTTCTCATCTGCAAATTTCTTAGCTTCTTCATACGTAACATCTCGCTGGGCTTCCAAGTCCGATTTGTTTCCGATGAGAAAAATCACCTTATAAACCAAAAATGCAATGCTATGAGAGTAAATACGATAATCTGTTTGTAGGAAAACTGAACTAGAGAGTGTCTATTGCAATTGCTAGTGTATTCTATTTACAAACAATGTTTTTTGACAAGATCTTCAGATTGACGACACGACTTAAATGTACATGACAGTTGTGCACGCACCAAGAAATATTTTACTACTGCATGCACATGTATGCCCAACGACAACGCATTTTATGAATTATTTCAAAGTAATGTAACTAGACTTGTTCTAAAGAAATTTGTTCGAAAACCTAATTTAGGCATATTGGTAATTGGTACATAAGTGTAGCGTACCCTTTAAAGCCCCCTCCCCAAATGATCCCCTCAGATTAATAAACTACTAGTTAATGTTATGCCAGAAATGATGAATTCTGAATTGATCATCAAAAACTGCTTCTGAACTTTGAATTAAAACAACTCACAGTGTTTGGATTGGTGAGATTACGAGCATCTGTCAGCCAACTAGACAGGTGGTTGTAGGTACTGCGTCGGGTTATATCGTATATAATCAAAGCCCCAGCTGCTCCTCGATAATACGACCTAAAAAACGGTAAAAATAACTTTCAATTTGAGGTACTTTCCACAATCAAAACTGCAAAACATGGGATCAATGAGAATTCAGCCGAACCTTGTTACAGCGCGAAATCGTTCTTGACCCGCAGTGTCCCAAATCTGAAGCTTGATTTTCTGTCCGCAGACCTCGATAATACGTGTTCCAAACTCGACACCAATTGTGTGAGGACAATCCGCCATAACTGGAATGGAATAAAATAATCAGAAGTCTACTACAAGTACAGTTTTTGAAATGTCTAACCAAACTTACTCATAATAACAAAACTTACATTTTTTCTCTGTAAATTGATGCAAAAGACATGACTTCCCCACGCCCATGTCCCCGATAATGATGTACTTAAAAATGTAGGAGTAATTATAAGGCCCTCCAGACATCTTGACGAGTTAATTTTAATTCACTTATTAACTTTGATAAACTATCCCCTCTAGTAAGCAGAGGATTATTACTGGCCTATTTAAAGATCACACTGTCCTTGTTTATGTAGTAATAAGTAAACAGAGAAACAGGATGGTCCAACGTCCAACCCTTGGAATTAGTACAACTGGATTCAAACGGATGGTTCAACCCTAAATATTGGACGACAAGATTGAGGAAGGGCTTCCGGAATGCAGTTAATTTCAAGGTCCAGTGTTTAAAAAATATAAATTTACTGATGATAGGGAAATGGTGATGAGGGATGGAATGATTAATTATTCTTGTGATTATGTATTAAATGTGAAATGAGTAACGATGATGGGAGGTTTCTGGCTAAGTTGATCTTCCTCTATTGTACTCACTACAATCCATCCAAAATAAATATGAAGCTTTTTTTGAAGCTAGTCAAGAGAATGGTTCCCGTTTAATCTTCACTCCTCCTTCCTATACAGTCAAGACAAACATACATTTATTTATTAAACAAGTACAGACTCCACCACCTAAATATTTATAACCCTCTCACCTTAAAAAATTCTTAATAATTATTTCCTTTCTAACTTAAGTCTCAATTTAGTCACTAAATAGCAAGAAAGTGAGATAGAAAGGACAATTTAAATTAAATGAGAGGAAATAATACGATAAGACAGATTCCGCTATTCAAGGCTTATTTATCTAGCCGATATTCCTTACTTTGCCGATTCTTTTCTAAAAGTTGGGGTTCTCGTGGGTTCTTGCAATCTAATATTTATTTCTAACTCACGAAACCTCTAATGAAATTTCTAGCTCAGAAATGTGTTGGACAAGATTCTGGTCTATTATAATCAATTGACAGTTCACTTACTTCCGTCCTTAGTGTGATGGACAGAAATAATAAGCTTGACAACATACAAATTTATTTAATACGAAAGGTTAGCCTTATTTTCTTTAAAGCTTCCATTTAATATTGAATAGAGTTCAAGTCCCAAGTGGAAACGAAAAAAATTAAATAATGTGATCTTGAAGACTTTAGGGACTTACGATATCTCGCATTTAGAAATATTATGTGTTATATATATGTTATGACGATCTCTAAGTTAGGGCTAAGCTAATGTACAGTTATTTTTTACCATGTTCTAACTAAATCATTCTTATCTTTAGTTCCATATCTGTTTAGATTTAAATGACCCCATACTAGAATCCTGAACCCTTGCTGTGTGCCTTGTGAGACTCAAAATTGGGGTCCAGGTTCCAGAGTTCAGGTAAAAGAAAAATGTTTAAAATAATTAAACCCAAACTGACCTCTGTGATTGTAGATTGACAGGGTGTTTGAGAGTGTCAAGTGAATGGGTTGTGTCTTGACTAGTCTTGAGTGATTGTTGTTGAGGAGGTTACGTGATCTGATTTCTTGTCACAATCGACAATTATTTTTTCTATGGTGGATTGAGGTTCTCCCTAACTCCATCCACGTATCTCATTCAGAGAAACAGATGAGAGAGCTGAATACTTTTATTCATCCATAAAATACGTATATAAATATTATCCTCTTTAAACATCAATTAAGCATGACTTTTGAATTCTTAGTTGGATCATGTTGGATGCTTGGATACGCCTATTTCACCAGCTGCTAACGTCGTTTATGGGTGACTCGTGAATTCTCGACGTAAAAGTTAGACTAGTTTTGTGGGCAATAATGTGAGCAAAGAAAAAGCAGTGCCATCTTCTTACATAAAACTACAATCTCTTCAGCTTCTGTACACATTTTTATATTATTTATGCAAGTAAACTAGTAAATCATAAGCCCGAATCGGGCCAAAATATCGGTATTTATTTGGCAGAGGCGTTAGAATAATTCCGAATCCGGAAGTAAGGGAATACCACCATGGACGGGCAAAATGGCTTTGCTTTCAAAAGCGAATTGGGATCTAATCATGACTAATTTTTGGGGAAACCTCTTCTAACTATAACATTAGATTTTAGGATTCTGGTTAACTTCGGACATTTCATCCGTTTCACAATCCTTCCATTTTTCTGTAGCATTTCCAGACCCCCTTTTACTATGACTGAGGATTGAAATTTCGACCGTTCTTGAGGCTAAATAACAGTTTTAAACTTTTTAAATTGACTTTTTATTGCCCAAGGACGGTTTCTCCTGCCAAAACATTTAGAAAGATTCATTCTCTTTTTTCTAGATGATATGCACCTAAGAAACATTCTTTTTATGTAATTAATAATTATTAAACTTGGATGATTTCTCTTCAGTCTCAAGTTGCTGTGAGTTTTAATTTTTTTAAATTTAGAATCTCAATTTACCCTCCAATAGGTAAATCAAGTTGTCCTGTTTCGGTATCTACTCGGAAGTCCATTAAAAACCTAATTTTACTCCTTCAAAACTACTACCAGACTTAATTTTTTTAAGCCGAATTGCTCAGTATATTTATATTTATATTTTATTTTATTTACAATATGTTCGGTACAATATGAAATGAACCTCCACCCCGATTGTAGAATCGAATAGCCTGTGTAAATACGGGGCGAGAGGCTCAGTCTCATCTGACCCTTTTTATAGAAAAGGAGGAAGTTCAAATTACAGGATTGAAAAATTGAAGTTTATCTAGTGAGTGTTCTAAGTTTTTATGAAAACATTCGAATATAGAATATGGTTTTAAATTGTTGAGGCTGGGGTATAGTTTTGTATTTTAATTTGTTCATTTTTTGAAGCTTGTCACGTGAAACAATCCAAGTTACGACACTACACCAATTTTGCACTCTTCAATATCGTTCAAGCATATTTAAAATATTTAAACCACCATGGCGGCTGTTAGTAAGTTTACATTTTTATTATATTTGTTGAGTAGAAACTCAACACATAGTCGAGCGATTAACTCAACAACTATTTGCAATAATGTACATACATGTGGAATTTTTTTTAACGAGGAACGATGTTTTAAAAATTAACTTATTATTAATTCAATTTTGAATTTCATTGTTCCCTGTTTTTATTCATTTGACAAAATTTGGCTCTTCCTAACATATAAAACAAAATCCATTTTATCCATCAGGTGAAGACCATGTGTTTTGTGTCCCGAAGAAGGAAGTCCATGGTCCGGACGACCTGGAAAAGTGGACTAAGTCTGATGCTTATCAGGTAATTTCATCCGTCAATCTCACCATTCACCATTAGATTATCTCTTATATGATTATCAGTCCTGTGATCTGTCTGCTCAGATCATACCACATAGGAAGAAACGGGGTACCGTCTAATTCTCCCCTAACTATTGACCCAACTTTTTATGATTTTTTTATAATTTTATAATTTGATTATATCAGTCACTTGGGGTTGGATTGGATCTAGATCTATAACATAACCGGCGTCTAACGCTTTCCATCCAGAAAACTTAATTCGTATTAAAATCGTGAGGGAGTCTAATTTCTGGGTTGGGGAGGGTGTCAATTTTTTTCAGTAAAAAATCTTGGGGTTAACGATCAATGTAACCTTCCACCTTCACCTAACGGTAATAATGGGGGTGGGAAAGCATGATCTGGATCATCAAAATTTGTATTTAATGTTTAATAATGCAATTTGGTGGATGTTGGTACGTGTGATCTATAAACTCAAATTCGTTATTTGTGTTTGACAGGAGTACACAGGGTTTGTGGAATCCTTGAATGAAGCTGTTCGTGGGAAGACCCTCTCGCAACAAGTCAATGCATCTCCGGTCATCGACTCCATTCTTAAATTGCTAGATAAAGTAGACGGAATTGTTGAGGATACAGCCCTTTTAGACCAACCCCAGCGTTTCGGAAACAGAGCCTTTGCAAATTTCTACCAAAAGCTTAAAGAGGAGGTGAATGATCTTCTTAGTGAAGCGTTGCCGAAAAAGTTCCACCGAGCTATTCCTGAGATCTCACTGTATTTAACTGAGTCGTTGGGAAATTCCACTCGTATTGACTATGGAACAGGACATGAATTATCATTCGTTATGTTCTTGTATTCCCTTTTTCGGACCGGGGCTTTGGACTGCAATAACAAGGATGATAAGTATGTTTGCTTTATCTGCAGCATGCCTGAAGTCAACGCGACTGACCGATTTAAAATTTCATTCATTTTTTGTCTTCCTTGCAGGGTTGCAACAGTGACAAAGATTTTTAATAGGTATTTAGTACTGGTGAGGAAATTGCAAATAAAGTACCGCATGGAACCAGCGGGAAGTCATGGAGTTTGGAGCTTAGACGATTTCCAGTTTATCCCATTTATTTGGGGAAGTAGCCAACTTGTCGGTAAGTTATTGGGTATAGATGAGTAATTAGGACGTCGTGTGTAAGTGCATAACTTAACTTTGTTGTACTTATTTTATTAAAGCAAACTCAAAATTAGAGCCGTCGGAATTCACAGATCAAGAAAGAGTTCAGCGGTTTGCTCCGGAATTTATGTTTCTTAGCTGTATTCAGTACATTCTGGAAGTAAAATCGGGTCCATTCCACGAGCACTCGAATCAACTATGGAATATCAGTGGAACACAAAGTTGGACAAAGATTAATCAAGGTCTGATTAAAATGTATAAAGGCGAAGTTCTCTCCAAGTTCCCTGTAGTTCAGCACATGCTCTTCGGATCTTTATTGTCCATCAGTCCGTTTGACAGCAGCAAAAAGGTATTGAGAGGAAGACCAGTTCCAAACTTTGCAATTCCTCACCCGGATTCTAACCGACCTCTGCTGCCTTTGTTCAATTCGATTCCTGAACAGATTCCAATTCAATCTTTCGAGTCCACAAATCAGCCCATTCCCCAAATTACTAATAGCAATCCTACTTAAGTTTCACTATAAACTACCTAACCAATGTCATCTTTCGTCAAAGAATAATTCCATTCAAGTTCATATGCTGGTTTGTTCGAACTTTGTTATCACTATTATATAGATAGCTACCAGTGTACTCTAAATACAACACGATAGCATAATCTAAAATTCTTAATCATTAAAAATATTATCACTTAAATATATTGCAGAATCTCGCATCAAATTGTCTATGAAAAGATGGTGCACCTACTGATGTTGTCATTGTTGTCCATAGCATAAGTCTTCCACTAAAAGACACCTCCTATGGAATAGTATAATATATACGTCGACCAAATGTTTTATTTTATTTAAATGGTTAAATAGTTTGATTGGCAAAAAAATCGACGGACAATCCCATAGGGTTTGTCGCTCAGTGGAACGATAACTCTTTAAAATGGTCCGCTCGAATGGAAATTTAAGACATACCGACATTGGGCATTTATAAAAGTCAAGATGAGGGAATTCGTTGTTGAGTTGAGCAAAAGTATCTCATCTATACACAGTTTTGATCAATGAAAACCTGTTCTCCTAATGCAAAAGTTATAAGCTAAGCCGACCCTCAACCATAGTTGCGAGAAGAATTGGTTTCAATTGCTGTATTTAATAAGGACTTTTTGACTTCCTTGCCAATTTCATACAGCCATATTCAAAGGTTCAACTCCAACTTCCTAAAGTTAATAAAATAAAAGCGTTCATTTGAATTGCAATGATGTCTACCACAGGTGTAGGTTTTTGTCATACGCACTTTTTTGGCATTGGGTGAGGAAAATGATGTGTGAGTGTGTGACCCTGATAGTACAATACAGTGATGCCGAAATTCCCAACAACTTTAAATAATATTATTACTTTATTACTACTCACTCACCCTCAACGATAAACACTTTTTTATTATTTAAATCTATTATGCTCCTCTCCATTCTTTTATTTACGATTCGTCTTGGAATGATATATGATTTAGTTCATCCGGAATGAGTAGCATGAAAACGAAGCTTAAAAAATTAACAGGTCATTGTTTTTCAATACTAGAATTTATTTTAAATAACTAATCATTCAGAACTTTACATAAATGCGATTCAAATCGTTAGCTTGCGATAAGGAATATCAAAATTATTCTTATGTATCAGTGAGATGGATGCCTGAAAACAGAATTTTTAAATGATCATCGTACTTCCGAATCTTTTTCCAAAATAAGGACCACCAAAATATTTGATAGACGGATACAAATATATGGGGTCACGTTTAACGACCCTGTCACACAGGATTTTAGCCCGTTCGTCAGGGCTTATATTATGATCACCTTTCTCTGTCAGTCTGTAGAACTGATAACCTCACGAAAAGGTAAACCTAGGATTCTGAAATTTTGCACACATCCCCTCTGCCCAAGTCATACCCGTAAGGGTCAAATGACCGTAGGAGGTATCTTATGACATGGGTTTAAATCAACGAAATTTTGCAAACTTATGAGTACTTAAGATTATATGATGGGCTATATATGGAATTCATAATACAAACAGATGACCCGCGGGGTCAATCATAGGGGTTTTCTTAACATGAATCTACATTTCTAAAATTTAGTATGCAGGTATTAGGAAAATGAAATAATACTGATGAGTGGTGAGGCTTTTGGGGTGGATGATTTTACTTCTACCCATCACAACATGTTGAGGAAAACGGCAACACTTGTCCTAATTACCATTTCGCAATCCCTGTAATGCAGCACCTTCTCTCTTCTCTAAAAACTTGTGTAGAGCCTCGTAAGTAGTTCTAAGCAAATTAATTATGAATATGAATAAACTGTGAATCAAATTCTATGCATTTCTCAACTCGATATTGATCGGGAAATATTTAGCGGTCCAAAAATATCGCATATTTTTATTTCATCATTGCAGTTTGCGCGTAATTTCTTGATATCAAGATTAGCATACAGTGAGAATGTAGGTCAAAAGCTCAAGAATAAATTATTGGCCTTCAAATTCCCCTTCCCTCGATTAAAATACTCATAGCACTTAACTTCTCTGCATTATGCAGAACCATAGCCATGGACTCTTAATAAATCAATTTTGGGGCAACCCACTTTAACCAACAGTCTGGAATCCACCCCCTCTTCTTACAATTTAAATTAATGCTAGAAAATAATGCATTATAAGTCAAATTCACACAATTGCTACGAGAAGACTTTAACAGGATTACAAAAAAAGTCAATAGAGAAAGTGAAGAAAAGTTGGGAATCAAAACAAAGATTAATTACAAGTAATTATACACAACTTCAAATCCGTCAAATAAGAAACAAAAAACATTTTTGGTCACCCAACAATGGAAACTAGGGCACTGGGGCTTTATCACCGCGAGATCCTAATAATTATGAAAATAACATTATTTTGGCGATATCTTGTTTGATTTGAATCAAGTACATTTCGTCCACTGAATAACATACACATTTTATAAAAATCGACATCAATAACACAGTAATAGGAAATTCGACATGTGCTCATAATCTGTCCCTGTCTGACTACTTAATGAACAAAACACAATCAAAACCAGCGGATTGATTTTCTCATCTTATATAAGTAAATATAAATTCAATATTGTTAGTTTCGAAGCCATTATCAGCGAAGAGCATCCGATTGCTCAAGCAGTTGTAAGAACTCTGTGACTCATTTGACTGCTGTTACTATTACTGACATGATACGAGAAGAGATCTTTGGCGATGTTCGCCGAGTTAGAAGACACCGAAACTTTAGAAGAGGAGGTTGACAAACCACGCACATCTGGACTTGACATTGACCTGACAAGCCCCGGCGTAGAGACTGTTGATGCTGAAGTTGTCACCACCGATGAGGACGAGTGTATAGAAGATGAAGTCACATGTAGCAAGGTTGACTGATGTTTCCCAAACGAAATGAACTGGACCAGATTTGTGATTTGATCAACTTCCATACAATTCTCAGCTTCTCCATCCTCATCACTGCAACTGCCACTTGAGGAAGCCGATGGAACACGTCGATCATTTCGATGACTCCGATGTTCCAAATGATCACCATCACCGTGAAATGGGTTTTGGTCTAAAGCATCCTCCAAAAAAGGATCGTTATCTGAGTCTTCTTGGTCATCCTCTTCAAAATGAGACTTTTTTGTACGAAATTTACTATCAATTATTACAGGGAGTGGCCTTGGTGATTTTTCTCTCGCACTTTGCATTTCGGAGTCCTCACAATCAGGGGAAAATCTTATTCTCTTGGCCACATTAGTAACACTAATACAGTTTCTTTTTAACTTATCACTGAGCTCGTTCGAAAATCCTTGAGAAGAGAGTAAACTTTCACCAGTGCCAGCGTCATAACTTGAATCCCTTTCATCTTCCTCATCTTCTGAACCCCAACCTCTACGCCGTTTGGATGGATTGGGAGTATATGATCGCATCGATGATCCTAACAAGCCTAAAGTCTCATCAGTACAGCTATTCTCGTTGTTATTTTCCTCACGATCACTAATATCCTTCGACTCCAGGTAGCTTAGCGGAACAGGAAGCACAATCTCAGTATTTTTCTCAGGTAAAATATCAACGACGACGTCTGATAGGATCATCCGTGTAGTTTGGTCCTCCAAATCACCGGAAATAGATGCAGCACTTTCATCAGCTGTGAAACTCATATGTTGGCTAATGTCCCCTATCTTTTCCACACAGTTAAGTATGTCAGAAGGCAGCTCTATTTCACTCTCCACTTCAACGAAAAAACGGGGATCAATCGTACTGCTATTATTCTTCGAGTCAGAGGCACATTTTGTGGGATCCATATTCTCAGCACTGCTTCGGCCAGATGAGGGGGAAAGTTCATCCCTTGAGTCCAAGAGGTCATCATCATCCTCATCATCCAGTGGGAATTCTTCTTCTCGATAGCTGGCATTAAGATTCATTGGCCGAGTAGATTCTCCCACTACTCCGTCCATGTACCATGTTTCGAAGTATGCACTTCGGGCTTTGGTCAGAACTGTTGAGATGAGAAGGTGCTTATGAAGACTCCCTCCACCCCGGCGAATAGTTCTAGATTCAGCCATTTTGCATAGTGAAATGTTTATCAACTTCTCTGCTTCGTCTGCCATTCTAGTGGAGAGACGTTTTCAGAGTTCTATAAAATCAATATAACTTGATTAGCTTGACTGGATATCGAAGCTGATAAAGGAAAATGGACTGACTCCACGCGAGACTAAAAAATCAGGAACCAGAAAGAACCTTAAATGGAATTAGCCTTAATTTTTTCGGCTACAACAACCGGAAGGAAATTAAATATCTCAATAAGTTCCACTCACATCTGAAGGTTGAGAATAATCGGACGGAGTAGCACGAATGTTGCGTCGAATCTATTGAATACTCTTGTAGTTAAGCAGGCAATGAACGTCAAGTTTGGCGAGTTCAACCAACTGTGCGTGCTTCGTGGTGAGGCAACCCCCGACCAAGTGCAACTGCCAGCCTCACTTACTTTGCTTGTCTCTTGTCTTAAGTTTCGTATTATATAGTAACAGTTAGAAAACGTATATATGGCAGGTTGAGATGGAGATTTTTTTTATCCTACACAACAATTACAGTGACTCCTGCTTCGTAAAAAGGATTCAGAAAGAACAGTAAGTCCAACGGTCCCTGTTCAATGAGCCAGCATGCATACTTGAATTCTTCAGCAGTTTTACAAATCACTGTTGAAGAACTACTGCAGGTAGGGCGGTCAAAGGAGGACACAGGTGGAAATGATTCCTTTTTCTTGGATTTACTTCACAGGAATAACTGGAACAGGGTAAATCGACGCTTCAGGTAAAAAGGCAGGATCGGTGCGTCAATCAAACTACTTGTTCTATCTGAAATAGAAATTATTAAAAAAATTTATTTAGATTGTCAATTCAATTGTGAATCAATACTCTAAAAATCTCAACCAACAGTATCTAAGTAACACATCCGTCCCCATCCCCCATTAAATTATAATATTTTTAATAGAGAGGAAACCAACATATTTACTACCCTGAAGGAAGAAAATACATTCACAATTCACAGTAAACCCCCTGTCTCGAGTTCTATAATCTAACTCATGAGCATAGATCAACAAAACCCCTATCATCAGATTATTGTATCATTACATATTGGCAATGAGATGAAAACGTAGCACACACATTTAGGTTGTTTATATTTGTAGGTACGGTACGACCATAGAATTATGTACAAAATAAAAATACGACCGATGTTTTCGATTAGTATTCATTCGGAATGAGTCGTTGGGGATATGAGTCACCATATCTCTCAGATACATTCATCGCCAGTTTCTATGCTCTTGTCTAATCATTCATACACATTACACATTCTCATCCTTTAACAAGATAGATCAATTCAATTATTAATGATTTTATCTGTTATACAATAATGGCTACCAAAAAGGCAACAATTGCACGTGAACTTTCTATTTTATTCCCTAATTCGTTACTAGCCAAAAAAATATCTTCATGAAATCATGTTCCTACAAATCTGTTAACTGATAAATAAGCTATTAAATCAAGGGACGACCATATAATTATATACTAAATACGACGACTGACGAGTACTGTTACACTCTTCATCCTTTAACACCTATAAGAAAATATTAAATGCAAGGAAAAGGAAACTTTACTATGCGCACATTATTTTTCGTTTGACAGTAATTCATTGATACAACATACGCAACTTACTAATCTGGCATAGTGACAATAATTCGGAACCAGCAATTAAACTCACATTGCACTATAGACTCAAAACGTCTAAAGTGCGTCATTGGATTCATCTTCCCAACGGCCACAACTTGATCTTGTAAGAAATTAAATCTAATTGAAATATCTCGGGCTGATGACGAGTTGGATTCACATTAACATGTCTTCTCTAAATTTTCTATCTATCTTTAATTTTTCTCACGGTCAATTCTGAATAAAATCTATTTTTAACACACCTACGTCAAAAACGGCAAGTTCAATGTTCGACAATTCATGTTTGATGCTACTCTAACCCAAATCTTGGTCGACCAGACGACTTTTTTAATGTGATGCCAAGCTTTGAAATCTCTCTTAAGTCTTAACTCCAAATGCATTAACATCGTAAAAACACAAGGAACGTTAAGTTGTGGTACCCAGTATCCGCCACACTCGTGTAAGAAAAATGTAATTCTTGGAATCTTTCCGTAATTTTAAAAAAACAAAAAAATAGTTGCATCTGAAAACAAATATTGTCGTTCGCTTCCCAAACAGTGAAAGTTAATTATGATTTCAACAGGATCTTCCAGAATGTTCATATTCATTGCAAAAAAATATAAACTCGGTGCCAATTATATATATCCCATAATCCCATCGATGTTTTGATAACTTAAAGTGACTATTTATTGTTAAGGTCATTATGGACCGATCTTTATTTAAATGAAGTTATGCAGTGACAGTGCTTTTAAGAAGAAAATTGTTTTGAGGTATATTTGTCGCATTCGAAATTGGTTAGTTACCACATGCCTATACCAATAAATTATTATCGGCACACAACACACATTTTTTTAAAAAATACTATAGTATTGTATTGTGAGAGTAAAGAGCAACAGAGAGTTGCAGTTGTGCGAGCAGTCATGGATTTGGTCAAAGAAGGTTAAATTGTTAAAAAGTGTACAGGGGATAAAAAATAGTAAAATGAGTACAACTTTCCACTTTAACAAATTGGAGATATAGTTCACGTAAAAGTACCTTTATTGGCCGAGCCACCAAACACACACTTTTCGTTTTCATCTAACAGCCATTTTAATTTTTTGGAGTTCTACTTCTACTCTTCTACTAGCTCTCTCCCTTGCCTTTTCCCTACTCATCTCATCCATCACTATTATTCTATTGTCCTTCTCAAGGATTCTCAAAACTACAATAATATTATTATTATGATATTTGCTCGAATACAAGATTAAGATTACTGAGTAACTTCAATTGCATTGCACTATATTGATACTACCTGAGACGAGAGCATGTTCCAGAGAGAGATACATACATACATACATTATTGTACGTTAAAAAACTATTAATCCCTATCCACTATCCAGTAAGTAGAGGGTGTCGGTCCCAGCCGAAGGTACCGGTGTTAAATCGATTTTTCTTCTCGATCATTGGACCAATTTTTATACAATAATAATAATAGTCCTTCCGGAGGTTATTTTTTAACCTTTCCAATGATTATCATCATGTAATCATCCCACTAAATTACTTCCTCAAGGATTGTATTTTTACAATCAATTAGTAGAATTTTGCTTGATATAAATTCTTCATATCCCAGATCTAAGATCTTTTAACCACTGTTTCAAGGAAGAAAGAATTTCAGCTTAGAGATATGCAAGACTTGATCGATAATAAAACTAACAAAATAACGTGAATCATGACATGTGACATGACGCATAAAACTAAGCCAAACCACGTGCAACGCATACTTAAATCAGTTCAGCTTTAACTGACAGCCAAATGTTTGACATCTTTGAAACTCAATTCATGTACCAGGGTAAAATAATTATGAATTAAGATGCTCATACCCTCTATCTGCAATAACTTAACTGCTTAAGCGACTTTGAGCAATTAAACTAGTAATTGAAAATGGATGCTGCTAACTACGTCATTATATTATTTCTTTCACATAACTTTAGAGTAAACTCAAAAATTGTGCGGATCCTGCCCCATATAAACACTAACTATTCAATTGCGATATTTGCAATGCTAAAAATTAAGTTCTTGTTTGAAAATATGATATGCTTCATGATCTTAAAAACTTTTGACTTTACATAAAAACGAGGAGACTGCTGAGAGTCCAGTCTAACAGCACGTTACAATTTACAATTGGGGGGGAATTGTAATTCAATTTACAAACATCATAAAAGTAGCACTCGTTGGTGGATGAACAAGTTAATTAAATTGAAAAATAAACAACAACATAGACGTGTACGAGATTTGCAGAAAAGAATCACAGCCCACGTTGCTATTTATAATAATAAATAACTTACTTAGTTTTACTACTACTAGTTACTTATTATGTGCTGTGCTGTAATTCTTCCCAGCAACTTCAGCAAGTCACTTACAAACTTACAAAAGTTACAACTACTTACAACTTTACAAGTATGAGAAAAGACAATTATTCACTAAATATTGAATGAGTAACCTTAGATTTTAATGTGGTCCCTTAACTTTAGCCTTAGCCCCCACTACCACTAGGAGGTAGAAAGTACAACCCACTACCCACTCATCGTAGTAGTAGTAGTAGATAGCGGTAAAGTGGATTGATACAAACAAATGTACTAATAATACAATGTTTTCAATTCCTTTCCGGAGGACACTATCTTCTCATACATTTGACTGAATATTTTCCATAATCACTTGCACTACTTGTTGTGATGTAACAATTAAAAAGAAAAAAAGTAGTTGAGATTCTTACCTTAAAGGGAAGTATAATTAATGGTGATTGGTATGTAGGAGGTGTGAGAGGCACAAAGTTTTGTGTTGTTGAGCAGCGTCGTCCTCGTCCCTTCTCTTGAACGAAGAATAGTGGCTAACTGAGAGGAGAGTGCACGTCACACCAACACCATTTCCTTCAAAGGGGGGAGAAATGGTTGATGACGACAGAGATTCTCATTGGCTCATTCCCATCACCCACACACACGTTCCTGCGCCTCTATTTACATCATTTGAATCCACACACTTTTTAACCTCTCAACACATCTGCCTCCAACTCGACTCTACACACTTCATTCTCAAGCTATGCTCAGGCTCACTTACACTTACAGGATAACTGGCCGTCCATTTCACCTTTACACACATCCCGCAGTTCCGCAACCATCCCGCACACAGTGGCACACACAATAGCACCCCTTCGTCTCCTTCCCCGCAGGCCAGAAAGATCCTATGAGAAAGATCAAGACATGATCCCCACTCAGGCGGCAGGCGCTGCTGGCTAGGCTACTCCACCAATTTATCCCGGTACAAATTTTTCGCAGTAGTAATCGCGAGCGAGTGTGCCATTCATAAATGACGTTGCTTTGTTGATAAATACATTGCATGGTCATACTCACCATAGACGGACAAAATCCCCTAGGGGCTTTGGGGGCTCTCAGTCGAAAGGGGGATGTAGGCTCTTAGTTAAAAGCAGGATGGGGGCTATGGGGGCTCTCAGTCAAAAGGGGATGAGAG
The DNA here is from genome assembly GCA_034694785.1 of Agrenia bidenticulata. Lineage (NCBI taxonomy): Eukaryota > Metazoa > Arthropoda > Collembola > Entomobryomorpha > Isotomidae > Agrenia > Agrenia bidenticulata. The sequence goes on along the minus strand of JAQFYM010000135.1, from coordinate 85,234 downwards.
CTCTGGGGGGCTTTGGGGGCTCTCAGTCAAAAGGGGGATGGGGCTCTGGGTACTTTGGGGGCTGTCAGTCAAAAGGGGGATGGGGGCTGTCCTTGGGTCATGTTGGTATGTACCCCTTGTAAAATACTGACCACCTCTTTTATTTGCGGTCCCATTGATACTTTAAAAGATCATACTAAAACATTAACCACTTCCATTCGTATTCTATTTTATAATTCCCTTGAAATGTGTCTCTGTCTGTTCGAAGTAATTCTATAGAACCATACTTCTCGACCTCGCAGGTCAAATCTTAATAGCATTTTTTGAGGCTTATTTCCATCAAAGATTCTTGATTGCTCATTACAGGTATACACAAACCCTCACCCCTGGCCGTCCGGCGTGGGCGCAATTATCGATCGAGCTGCCCATGCAGACCTACGGCCCTGGGACTACACAATCCGTTTGTTCAATAACAAATTAAGGGCTATTCGTTAAATACCTTAGATATAGTTAGGTTAGAAGTTTCATTAGGAAGAGAGAACAGAGCCCTAAAAGTTGCATGTGCAGTAGTAGTGTAGTGCATTTGGTCATTTGGTGTCATCTCCGACAGTGAACCCCAGACTTTAAGTGTCCTTGATGAGGGGAGAGATTAAATTTGGGTATAAGGAATATCAGAATGGCATTCTTGTTTACAACCCTTGAAACGAGTCGACTGGATTTACTGTCGGAACGGGTAAAAGGTTTTTTGCACTCTGATAATTGCAAAGTGTGTCTGTGCTGTCTGAGTCTGGGTCTCGTTCTGTCTCTTCTTGGGCACCAGCAAGGGCAGACCGGCACATGTGCCCCCAAAGCCGGCCCAGAAGAGACAGTCCTTCGTTACAATTTTACTAACTATCCATTATCATTGTTCTTCGATTTTATAAAATTCATCTAATTATTAGCATGCCCAGTTACATATACTTGAGGAACTTCTCCGCTGTTAAAAGCAGTATTAAAAAAATTTAAAAAATCAATACTGAAATTTTTTCCTAATTCTAAGTTGAATCCAGAGTGATTTGACGTTTAAATGAAAATAATTTGTCCAAGGCAAGGCTTTTACGTGTAGCCAATAGTTTCTGGATGAATGACACCTTCAATGAGTTGGATTGAAGCAGGTAATAATGTTTATACTTCACTAAATAAAACTTTTAAAATCAATTGGGGCAGTTAAATTTTTACTTTAAAAAAAATTCTTCCATCTAAGCCTATGTTATTTTGCCTAAATTCCGGGGACTATTTCGCTCTAGGAATTGCATTAAAAAATACGGAATGACTTAAAACTTTGTAAGGATTTAAAAAATCGAGGTGCCGCTCGGTCATTTTGAAATCTGTTGATCTCAAAAGTGGGCCAAAGAATACTACCATTGATCGGATACCCTTTCACCTTTAAAAATTTACACCAATACAGTTCATCAGTCATTTGCTCCTCGGACACCTCGGTGACTGACTGTAGATTTGGGAAAATGACCGATTCAACAGCCCTTTAATCGGACAATGATACCATAGCCATGATAATCTATCCATAGAATAGAAGGGCAAAATGGCTTGCCTTGCCTCCGGACATCCCCGCAAAGGGGTAAAGGGGATGGGGGCTGAGGGGCAAAGTGGATGGGGGTAGCCAAAACGTGCAAAACGCCCGTCCATCATCCTTAGCATAGAATTATTAACTAAATCCATAGATTGAACTGTTTTGTTATAGGATTCGTTCACTTTTTAACTTTTCACCCATCTTGCGAACAAACAAACATATGCATAGTACAATACTTTACAATCATTAGAAGTATCTCCAACTGCCCCGGTTGGATTGCTTAGATTTATAACTTTTTCCGCCTCGTGCATCGAACGTGTGATTCCTTTTTTGTGTCTGTCTTGGAATTCTTGGAAGTATTTAAGGCATAAGGGAATGGTTCTGTTATCGCAGGTCAAAATTTTACTAAACAACTTGTGTGTGACCCGGGGACCGTGTGCACTGTGCAGTGGGTCTTGTAGTTTTAAAGTATTGATGTAATCGGGATTCTGTAATTAAAGTAATTTAATACCCTATTCTCATCCTGCATTCTGCATTCTGAGGTTTTTCAAGGTTTGAGGTTGAGATCACATGAGATTTAGGAAGTAAATATTTCGTATATATGTGCTTTATGTTAATTATGTTATCAATTAATTTCAGATTTATATGACCGCTGATGAGTCTCACTCAAGTTTCAAGATCGTTCACTGACACACTCACTGTTCTAAGTTTCTCTGTTGTCTGTGTTCTGTCTGTCAAATTGTCGAGATAAAGTTAATAAGCCCTGTTGACATGGACTTGCTTCCGAAATCCAGCGAGGAATTTTCCAGTGAACAATATTGGAATGAATTCTTCTCCAAAAGAAAAGAAGATCCTTTTGAATGGTAAGAATTCGAAATATAAAACATTTAAATTGAAGCAGTCAGTAGACGGCAAATACGGAAATTCATACAATCAAAAAACTAAGGAAGGTTGAATTAAATATGTAGGTATGGAGAATATCCTGAGCTTGCAGCACTTTTGCACAAGTACATCAGCCCAAAAGATAATCTTCTCGTCGTCGGGTGTGGTAACTCTACTCTTAGTGCTGACCTTTACGCTGCTGGGATTATGTACTAAATATATTTTCAAAATTTTATTATTCTATTATTAAGTAATTAAATAAATAAAATCTAATTGGATTGTACAATTTTTACAAATCATAGGAGTCAAAAGAATGTAGACATCAGTCAAGTGGTCGTTAGTCAAATGAAAACGACTTATCCACATATTGATTTCATCCAAGGAGATGTTACTGCTCTCCAGTTTCCGGTAAGGCAGTTCAATTGCAATTTTGCAATACAAAGTTATATCAAAAATAAGATAGTTTCGTCTTACATCTCGAAACCTTATCTCCTATCTCAAGTTTTACTGAAAGCCCCATTTCCTCCATCCCCCTTGCCTCCTGGGGAAACAGGCCATTTTGCCTTTTATATGACGGCGACCACTCTGCCGAATAATACCTCTTTTAGCTGTAAAATAAACTAACAAATCAACTGAAAAAATGTACGCGTACCTATTAATCGTTTGTAGCCTTTATAAATCCATTTCCCTCATCGTATTTGAGTTGAATGGGATACATTATAAATAAGATTTTTATTGTGAAACCCGTTAATAGTCCCTGCTCGTTGTCTATGTATGTTTCAATTAAAAACGTTCAGAATGAATTGCTTTGTATAGGGGGAGACGTTCAGCTGCGTCTTGGATAAAGGAACATTCGATGCATTATCACCACCACCAAACGCTGCAAAAAAAACCCGAAATAAGACGGAAATTGTCGATCCAGACGAGCAAGAGGAATGTTTACATGGAAAGGTTAAGGTTGACAGAATGATGGATGAAATTAGTAGAGTTGTGAAACGCGGAGGAAGATTCATCTGCATTTCTCTTCTTCAGCCTCATGTTTCGGATCGATTGCTGAACTACTATTATTCTTTGGGTTGGATGACCCGTGTGGTCCGTTGTCTCGAGGCAGAAAGCAAAACTGCTGGAAGGGCGTCTAATAAGAAATCTGTAGTCTTCCCTGTTTTTATGATTATATTTACTAAAATAACGCTACCTTCAGGAATGCAAACAGTATAGTTACAGTTTTTTTTACTTAACGATTCATAAAATTCTTGGAATTCGAGGTTTTACACCAACACGTTTTTTTAGGTGATGGAGGCCAGCTCTTCTTCAAATTCGTCTACACTGACAAGATTTTCAACCATTGAAGAGTTGCAGACATATATCAAGGACCAGCAGAATTTTGCACTGGTCAAAAGTGGTCTACTGCAGCTGGGATTTTGTGCGGAGAAAGGGCTGCAACTGAATCTTGCAAATGCTATTTCAGGGGAAGATCGATACATTTTGAACGTTGTCGATGTTCTTAAACTTATGAGCAATCCAATCGATCGGATGTTCGGTGTGTTTGTTGTCCCACAAGGGAGGTACGTTGTAAATATCTTTGTTAAGCCTAATTTTAGGAGATGCAACATTCTTGGACATAGAGTGAAACTAGTTTGAAGATCTGCTTAAAACGCTTTCTTACACATTCAACATTTGAAATATCTTTAACTTACTAGGGAGTCTGAGTGGTTGTTCGGAACTCATGACGGAAGAAAATGTCTCGCTAAGGAAACAGGGTTTACTCGTCTAGTTGTCTGTCATCTCATTCGAGGACAAGTGTACGAAAGCATGAACAAGATTCAAGAGGAAATCAAAGAGCCGTTGGCATCACTCTCTCCGCTTTGTGTTATCGAAAAGAGTATACAGGTAATGAAAACGATTAAATCCTTCTCTTAATAACTTTCAAAATCCGTTTCAATATACGGTTTGATTTTTGTAAATTAAAACTTCAGAAGACAAACGGAAAAAATTGAGTAACTTGAAAAGCATTATATTTTCGATAAAATTTTGGAATTGTGGAATGTTCAAAATCTGAAAAAAATTTCCTGAAGGATTGCATCCTCATTATCATGACTGTGATCGCTTGTTGTAGTTACAATTGGTCTGCCGGGCTCAAGAAGTTCCATATTGTCATCGTAATGCAATAATGGAGATGCCTTTTTTGATCGAGGATTTCTTGACTCTTTCTTCTCTAATTGTTTTGCTTGCAATTTCAATTGATTCTCGAGCTTCTTCACAATCTGTTTTCTCACTTTCTCTTCTTGTCTCAGTTCCTCTACATTGGCTAAAAGTTCTTTAATTTGTTTCTTAAAGGTTTTTTCCCGTTTATTCGCTGCTTCCAAAAATAAGTCCGTTTCCATCTTGGTAACTTCAGCTGTTTTTACTTTCACTTCTAATGAAGCTGCTTTAGAACGAATCTCCTTTCCTTCCAATTTCAGTTCTTCCTTATCCAGCCTGCAGTAATTTTAAATGTTTACTGGCAACATCTACGGACATCATCATATAATATAACTCACCTCAATTTCTGAATTTCTTGTGCAGATGCTTCGAATTGGTCTGAAATTGTGGCTATTTTGTTTTGTAGAATAGTCAGGGATTCCAAATGCTTTTGTTTCATCAGAGCTTTTTCAGTTTCTTGCCTGTGAATTTTTTCACCCATAACGTCTAACTTTTTCATCAAGTCGCTGGTCTTGTGCTTGTATTTTATTTCTGCCTTTTCTGAGTTCTTAAGGTAAGCTTGTAGCACATCGAGATTTTCTTGTGAAGAAGCCAATTCTTCAATTAACTGACCCACACGCTGTCGATCCTCCCAACAGAGTTCAAAAATTGTTGAATTTTTATTGATATCAGTAGGTGAAGTTGAATTCACAGACCCACTGCCTTTTGGTGACAGTGGACTGGTTTTAAGAGACAGTATACTTTTTGATTCCTGCCTTAGCTGGGCTACCGATTGCTTGGAACAAGTCCTAATGTGAAGGAAAGGAGAAGATTTTAAATGACCACTTTGTTCATTATAATTCCACAGCGTAGTATCATTGCTTTGTTCCGAGTCATCTGAATTTTCGCTAAGCTTTCCACTTGCTTTGAAAAAGTCTATTTCCTTTTCTTCATGTCGGTTTTCGGGGCCCTTGTTTGCATTGGCAGCTTCTGGGTCTCCTTGCGAAAAGTCAGTGAGATCATTATGTAGACTCTTGCGAGTTGGGCATTTGTTCGTCATAATTGAGATAGAAAAGTGGAATTATGAAAGCTTGGTTAGAATTAATTTTTTTTGTTTCAGGCTCCGATTATGACAGTTGACAATGAGATTGGAGATCGAAATATTGTGCACCAAGGACACTCAGACTTTTCTGGCGATTTTGTTGTAGAAGACGTTTCATGTGATCGCAAGATCTTGCGAAGATTGATTTTCCTTAATAATCCTAATGTGATTCAGTCCGAAGCTGAGATAAATATCAGTAAGTGATGAATTTTCTCGCTATGAGAATTAGTCTGCCTCCTTGACAACGCCTACCGCTTTGCTTTGAATTATGTCGACGAATGGATTTAAAATCCCTATATGAACCATTGTTTGCCTCACTCATGTCATGCCTCACTCGTCCATGCATAAACTGTGATTGTAGACGGATTACTATTACCAGTAACTTTACACAAATATAGTAAAAAAAAATGTGACGGTCTTTGAAGAATTCATATTGTTTATGTTTGTTATTTTTCCCAGTCGAATACCCTCGATTCAGCCCTGTCACCCGTTCAAATACCCTCGATTTCGCGATTCCGCCCGTCCAACGTTTCATTGTTTTTGATTTTGCTGGCGCAGTGATTCAGAAATCCTGACCTAGAAAACATTATTTTGCTGATATGAAAAGTAAAGAATGATATCTTATTATGATTTTCGCAGTAAAAAAGAGGGGGAAGGAGTTCAGAGTGCCAGTGACGGGGAAATTATCTTGCCAGCACCATGGATTAATGACAGTCAGCTTCGGATTCCTAAAATATTTTTTTAGCGTTTTGGAAGTCAATGCCGGCTCAGTAAGTGGACTGCTTATTGGGTTAGGAGGGGGACTGCTAGCTTCATTCCTTATAAACTTCATGCCCAAGGTACATCAAATTGTTTTCTAACTTCTTGTTTGTTTGCGTTTATGTTTTCACTTCAATGCCATCAAAAGAATAATTATGATTAATTGCGATCTTGAATGATGTTTGTATGGCTTTTAGAAATGTATTTTCGAATCAATTTTATTGAAATTTGAAATCATTAGAACCTCGAACTTGTTTGTGATTATAGCTGAATCTATCAGTTGTTGAGATTGATCCGGAAATCGTTAAGGTGGCCAAAGATCACTTTGGTCTACCTGAATCGAATGAAAGACTGAAGATCTTTGTTGATGATGGGCTGAAGTTTATCCAGAGCACCGGTATGTCAGCAATATTACAAACAATTTTTTCAGAGTAAATGGAGTATTGAATATTAGGGGGCTGATTAGAAACATTCTAACGTAAAATTAATATTGCGATGATGTTATTTACCTTCAGAGTCCCAGTACAACTTAATTTTTATTGACGTGGACAACAAATCCACTAAGGAAGGGCTAAGTTGTCCCCCACCCGACTTCCTCGACAAAAATAACATCGAAAACTTTAAATCTAGAATGGATCCCAATGGTTCGATCTTCGTGTTGAACCTGGTGTGTCGAAACGAAGGCCTTAGGAAAGGTTACATGGAGTTCGTTCGAAAAATGTTCCCCTTCGTTTATGTTTACGACGTTGAAGATGAAGTGAATACGATTTTGTTTTGTTTCTGTAGAGCTCCGAACCTAAATCAAACGAGCCTTCCACTTATTGTTAAACAATCTATTGAGTGGGTTAGTGACTCTGACTTTAAAGGTAGTAATTCCAAGGCAAGTTCCAAGAATTTGAACTCTAAAAGTTTGAAAAAAAAGTCAAATGGTAAAACTGAAGACATTTTCTTTGGATCACTTAACGACGTTGACGCTCTGTCACATAATTTTAAGATATTGTAACGGTGTAGTAGAATTTCTGTACACGTGATTATTATAATTGATAAAAATATTAAAAATTGGCGATTTAGTTTAAGATGGGCTGATTAATTGTCTGAGATCTTGAAGGTAGGCTGATTCGATTCTTGTGCTTTATAATGACAAACTCGATACATGTACTAAAGTTCAAACGCAGTGCCGCTATTTGTCTGTTTTGTAGGTGATTGTTCAATTAGAAGCGTAAGATTAGATATACAGTTCGTCTCCCTGCTATCTAACTATTAATTGTTTTGATCAGTGATTCATTTAACGCTATTTGGTATGGGGATTAAAAAACTTTCAAGTGCGAAGCGTCGGATAGCCCTGGCGTAGGCTTTAATTTATCATATTCTTCATTTATAAAAGTTCTTCTTAATGAGCTTGCAAGCTTGTACTAGGGTTCGCTCTAAAAACTTTTGAAATTATCATGTCTTATGATCTGCGATGCCCATGATGTTACCGATGGGTACTTATTTATTCTAAGCGATGCCCGTTATTGTAGGCACCGATGGCTAGTTCTTTATAAAAATTCATAAATTGGAAATTGGAATACATAGTGCTAAGGGATGTTAAGATATTAACGGTAGGGAAATTATCATGCAATTTCAATGAATGAAACTTTACTTTATGGTTGAGTGTGCAGCAAATAAGATTTCTGGCCAATTCTTGTTTAGAATGACTTTAAAATGTTTCAGATTTAGTACCAGGAGTCATAGGACACAAGAAATGTCCGTGGTCTCTCCTCAGAAGTGATTGACGAAACCGTGCGTATTAATAATAAATTTTTTAAACCCTGATTAATTATCGGTTTACGTAGTGTCTACGAAGCTGTTTTTGTACAGTGTAGGCTTGCAAATGAATTTTATGCATGAATCGCATTCATATTCAAAAAGATAACGATAAATCTTAGTGATTTATAAAGATAACAGTTAGCAGGACCAAATCATACACTAATAATAAATAACACTGCAAATACATAATAACAAATTATTAATTTATCTACGTTGGTACTATAAAGAAACGATTTTAAATACTGTCTCCGCCTTGTGCTACTGGACATTTGATTTGATCCAAAAGATTCCAGTTACATAAACTTTAACATTAATTGTTCCGTTCGAATACGTCCTTAAATATGATTCTCACTGGGTGCTTGGGTTCCCGAACTAATGACGAGGTCGAGGGATTAAAATATTCTCGGTAATTTCATGTACTATTGGAATTGGTTTATTTAGTCCTTAATTTCCCTTCACCAAACAGCCACATGCAAATTCGGTCAATCAAGTAAGCTCCTATTAGATCTCCAGTAAAGACCATCAACATTGTCTTTTGAAACTAAGAAGGACAGTGAAAATTCTTAATTGTTAATTCTTATTTCAATAAAGTATTTTAAATTTTTTTATACCTCGTATGGGAAGGGGACAACCTCAAATGTGTCACATAGGTCTGGCACAAATCGTGTGACGAGGGCAACGACCGCACTGGAAGCCATCAAAATACTGTAAAAAAATGCTCTGTTTTCCGAAATGCTTTCCATAAAGGGATGTCCCTAAAACCGAAATTACAGGTTTAACAAGTGCATTAAAAATTTTATTTTTAATATAATATAAAAATTCAAAATTTAATTTCGGAGAGAGAGAACAAGAACAACTTTTTGAAGATTTTTCTGGAAAGTACCAAAAATATTGAAAAAAAATCATTTGGACTAAACTCTCTTCAGTTAAATGCTGAGACCGATACTCATCGATAAATAACTCACCCGGTAGTTGACAAAAAATGTCGTTATTTGTAGTGCTAAAGAGATTACATACACAGTTGAATTGAGCATAGTAGGCTCAAATTTCTTTTCTAGGTCCACCTTCTCGGGCCTATAAGATAGATATCAAAATTAAACTTTTAACTCTAAAAATACATCGTAACTGAGTAAACTTGTACGCTCTTTAGGGTTGGAAAATTTAGATATTTGTACCTATCTTCTGGAGCATATTCCAAGGATCTCCGGACAAGATACACAATCACAATGAAATGTATACAAAACTGCGAGAGGACTGTGAGCAGTGTGTAAGCGTTGAAAATGTTCGGAAGTGGTCTTCTTTTCGACAATTTTTTTAATGGCTGGAGAGTGATGAAAGAATTTTCAGTATGCAGAAATTTCCAAACGAAGTGTTATTTATAAATGAAAAAAATAGACTAACCTTGGAATGAGAGATGAAGAAAAAGCATGCTGCTAGCAGGAGACCGTGGAAAGTCGCTTGAGAATCACTTAGTTTGATTCCATCCAAATATAAAACGGACTGACTATATGCCAACACCAGCGCATTTAAGGCCAGAATTTTGAACATCTGCAAGGTTGTGACCAATGTACATCTTCCTTGCTTAATAACATGGCAAACTGTAAATATAGAATTATTATACAATTCAATTTCAAAGGTTTAAGGTTGGTACACCTATGTTCAATATCAAGCTCGATAGAAAAAGTTGACTCACTGCATTCGATGGAGGACATTTTGGATGAAAAAGGAGCAGCGATGGAAGCATCACCAAGCTTGACAATTTGACCTTTTTCTTCTTCATCTAACTCTTTCATCATTTTGGCTAATTGTCTTTCAAATGATGTTTCAGGACGTAATGGACGGCCTTGAGGATTAGTGGGTCCCGATCGTCTAGGTACAGCTACTCGTCCTCCAGGTCCTGCTAACCCTCTTACAGGGATGGGCGGTAACCGCCCAGTCACAGCATTATTTCCTGCTTCAGCACCGTTACTTTGACTCAGTCGTTTTTCAGCGATTTCATCTATCAACTTTTGTCGCTTTTCGGCCCATTCTGGACAGTGGGATAATATTGCAACTCCCACGTGAGCATGTTTTAAGGCTCCAACATCATTTGTCCCGTCACCACACATTAGGGTGAAATAGCCCTGCGATTTAATTGCATTTATTACCCACTCTTTTTGCTTAGGAGCCATCCGAGCGTATACGATTACGTATGGTAGAAGACTAGTCAAGCGACCGACCAAATCTTTTTCTTGAAACGTAATAATACGACTTAAACTGTCCCCTACAATTTAGAACATTTGGTTGAGAACAAAAACTTACAAATTATTGAAAGGCCTTAAACACAATTACCTGTAACGCAAAGGTCAAATTGCTCAACTAACGTCTTGTCTTCTGTAGAGTCAAACGGGAGCTTTTTGGACCCATCAATTGACTCCCAATGCAAAGAATCAGCATTAAGAATAAGAATTGACTCCTTCGAATGCATTTTTAACTGTCTAGCTACATGACACGCAGTGAGAGGATTATCTCCAGTAATCATCACGACTTTATGAGACGAATGCATTATTTCTTGGATAACTGCTTTGGAGTCAGGCTTCAAGGGACAAGAAACAATTATAAATCCTTGGAACTTAAGCTCGGATTCTATTTCATCCCGGCTAAGTTGTCGAATATCTTGAGGATTCAACCGTCCTAATCTCTTAAGACCTAGAGCAAGAACACGAGCTCCACGTCGACTAAACGATAAGTACATATCATCGTAGTCATCAGGGATATCAGCAAACTATTAAACAAAGGTAGATCGATTTTGATTTGCAAATATTAATTCCCAATTAAGAAGGCATGGTTGTATTAAAAAAATGTTAAACACAAACCATATTTTTCATGATTTCTGGTGCACCCTTAACAGCAGCAAAATATTCTGTTTCAATTCCATCGGCATATCCTCCAACAACAGACATTCTTTTCAAAGCAGAATTGAAATGGAATCGATGGAATATTTTGATCCCTTTCAAAGTCGAGGATTTCTTCGGGACCACGACATCCTTGTTCACATCCCATTCTATCCATTTGAGAGTGACTTTTTCTAAGGGATCCCCTACCACGGTACCGTCATCCAGTGTTACGAGAGAGTGGCACGTTGCAAGGGTCTGAATCGTTTCCACACTCAAATTAATCAGGGATTCGGGTTTACTATTTCCCCCTTTTATGGCTACACCTTCAATAACTAAATTGTCAGATGTAAGAGTTCCCGTTTTATCGAAGCAACAGATTTCTGATTTTCCAGCGAATGGGATTCGAAATGGTTCTGTACAAAAGACTCCAAGTCTAGACAAGGACAAAACTGAGGAATTCACGGCCAGACTCAATTCAATTGGTAATTCTGGTGGGACAACGGACGTTAGAATGAGAGTACATTCTAAGAATAACTTGTAACGGTTCCTCTCAGGATCTTCAGTACCTGGAAAGAGTTACAAAGATTAGATTTAGCCAAACATAATGACTGATAATGAACCCATTAGTTTGGTTTCACCTTCAATCACATCACATTCAAGAAATAATAGAAAAATACCTTTAACCCAAACGTATGCTGCTGCAGCAATAGCGAATATCAAAAGAAACATGATGAAGGCAAATGTTTCAAGATTATTAGCTGTGATCCGTTTAACTCCATACATTATAGTTCGCAGCAATTTTCCCTGTGAAGTAGAGAACCCAGTTCTTAAGACGAAACATATACAACCATTGTCCGGAGCTCTAAGAGATGTGGATGATTTCGAAGGTGGTGTATGCTGAACCACCCTAGTGCCTCCGTATAGAATTCGTAGCTTTCCATCACTGTCAAGATCAAGGGGCCTATCCTCGGTCAGAGGTTTCCCATCTGTAAACTCGGACTGAATTGGTTCTTTCATCTGTGGGACCGATTCTCCGGTCAACATACTTTCGTCTACAATGCAGGGACCTAACAATAAAATAAATTAATTTAACCCAATGGCGTGAAGTTTGTTTGCTAGAATCATCATAATTTGTGTATTATTGGAAAGGTACCTCTGAGAAGTAGCATATCGCAAGGAATAAGTTCTTCCGCTTGCGGTCGTCCAACCGAAACAATATCACCGGGTAAAACCTCATCTGAATTTATTGGTCTCCATTTTCTTGAACGATATACTTGCATCTTGTATGGTTTATTACCCATATTTCTAATTTCAGACATACTTCTCAGCTGCTGCTGGACCACTGTGCATTCAAACACTATCAGCATAAACAAGGTAAATACAGAGTACATCCAGTACTCATCTAAGCACCAAAGCAGGACACAAAAAACCTGACACAAGTGTAAATATTAGAATTTTTTCACTTTCGTATTGAGCTCAAATGATTAATAATATTCACTTGAAAAACGAAGAAAGGCGCAGTAGCCCTCTCAGTAAAGAATTCTTGAAATGACGGTATTCTCATTGTCGTCCTGTACAAGAAAGTCACAAAACATTATACGAAATGACAACAAAGATGAAATCAAGTAATTCAATTTCTCATGTATTGTTTTCAGCGAAGAAGATTACACACTTATTCCCCCCATATTTACGCGATGCATTCGAGACATCAAGGTCTTCGAGGAATCCCTTATGATTGAGATAAGTGCTAAGTTTGTAAGAAACAGGGAAGTCGATGGCCTCGAAGCAGTTTGAATCAAAATTCCATTCGTACTTCATCTCTTGAAATACGACCCAGACAAGCCATTTTCCTTCTTCTTCCTGGAATTTGTATTCAATTAAAAAGAGATAGCAGATATATAGCAGACTTAAGCAGCTCGTAACTCATACCTTGACACGATATACTTTAACAAATTCGGATGATCCGTTTGTCGGTGTCGGCACTACTTTCGCAATACTGGACTTCAAGGGTTCCCGTTCCTAGAAAATTATAAATATGAAACAAGGCGCAAGGTGCAAGGATTTGATATTTAAGATACTTAGTTTGAAATATGGGACTCACGGGATTGCAAGTAAGATAACCGCATACATGGACCGACCAGTGGCAGCAGAGATAGACTAGAGCCTGAATCACCATAATAACTGCAAGACCTATCATCCCCGCCTCAAACGCTGTTTCGGGTGACAAATATGAGGCCCATACTGCGGACCATATCCCGTACAGCCCCACGAAAGGCCACACGTAGCCATGAAGAACAAACGACTTACGACTGTACAGTGATATACTTTCTACAAGTTCCTCCTGGTGTCCTGTCGACATCACCAATCCTCAACATGAGACGTAAGACGAGCAGTTTCTTGGCCCCTCGAGGACAGACAAAGTCCGACGCTGAATTGAAGTTAATATTTGACTATTTGGATTGACTGGATATTTGAAAATTTAAGTAGTCAATTCAATCCATAATTATAATTTGACAGAGTTGCTGCAGATGGTAATTGTTATACGGAACAGTTAACCTGAAGTTCAACCCGCTAAGCTCAGATATTCTTGGGCATTGAATGAGGGAGAAATGGGAGAAGGAATATAAATTTGCTCTGGTTGCAAAAGCATTAGAGAATTTCAATGTACATTTTGTGCAGACAGGGATGAGTTTGATTAGTGGAGAAATTGAGAGAGGACTTTTCGCGGGAACCAAAGACTAGCCATCAAAGATTTATGTGCTTGCAGTAAACATAGAGCATAGCACAGAATACCCACCCGTATTCCTCCAGCTTATTTTTGTAGTGGAGCCGGGGAGACATGTAGATTGTGGAGGACAAGGATCGAATTTAATTAGATCTTAAGGGTAGTTCAGCGGTCATGGGGTCATGAAATGAAAGGTAGACGTTGAGACATAAAAGAATGCCGTTTTTTATCCCACCTTTCAAGTTCTCCAGGCCCAAGACCCAAGTTGGCTTTGCACTTCTGTACCCACTGGTCGAATCTATTCTTATTTCATATCCAATATCCAAATAAAGCAAATCTGAATATCTACCACGTTTTAATTTTACATTGAAATTGCGGAATTGGCACTTGCATTTGAGAAAGGAAATTGTTGATTGAATTGCGTTTTTATCTTCGCTAAAGCATAAAGAAAAACCGTTAGAGATTTTAGATTTTGCATACATATATAATAACTGACTAAAAAGAAAGACGATTGAACGAGGATCATATCGGATAGTATTGATGCTGTGATTATGCAGATAAGTTTGTATAGAACAGTTTACGGTTTGCAGACTTGTCCAAATTGTATGAGTGCTTTTGCTTTTGCATTTTGACCCTGTTTTGAGATGGATGAGTAGCTGTACCTGTGAAGAAATTGCTCCCATGCCTTGTTTATTATCCTCGAAAAGATCTTCTTACCTGATTTGTTTTGTATTAGCATTAACTTCCTCATTGTCAGCCTCCTCCAGCAAGCTAATTCATTCTTTTCAGTTCAGCATTCCAGATTTTCCAACAAGACTTTTCTCTACGGTCTTGTAGAGTCTTGACAGAGTTTCCAAGAAGGCACGCACAAGAAGTTTGTGTTCCTCTTAAGATTACCTGGACTAGAAAACCGCCGCTCTCCAGTTATAACAATACGGCATTATTTGGATCAAAGCATTATTGTATATGATTTTAATTATAAACTCTGAAAATCAACAACACTTTTCATAATAATAATTTTTCTTTGAAAACATCAATTGTTGATTGCAGTTTGGAGATAATCTCAATATGTTGGCTCACATGGAACTTCTACGAAAAGTGCCTAACTTCCCAAACTATTGTTCCCCCCTGTGGGGCTACCCCGAGCGTACGCTGAATCGGGAAGAGTCTTCTCTGGTTGTCTTGGGACCTCCAATTCATCTCTACCACTACCTTCCCTCCAAGAACTGCACCGTTCATGTCAGCGGAATTCCAGATTGGGCATCCATGGCCGACATTGCTGACATTTTCTCAGAGTTTGGCAAGATTTTTAGCATCGAGCTCTCCGTCAAGATGGAAGCAAGAAAAAAAGTTCTTTCTAAACCGGTTTCCTGCAACGGTTGGGCTTTGGTAACATTTTGCAGCTATGAAGGAGCGCAGAAAGCTTGCTTTGCTCATTTGAATCTGCTAATCCCTGGTATGTCCGCCCTGCTTCTGATACATTCTTTTTGTGCCACTCTAATCAACCGTCTGGATAAATTTCATTTATTGTAATTCAAAGGAACGGTGATGGCCCTTTCCATTTATAAAGGGATCGTCAACAACGTGGTGCTGTTGAAAAATATCCCAAAGTTTCTGTCAAAGGCGGAAATTCTGAGCCGGATAAACGGTTACCCGGGAGTATTGAGCATTTCTTTTATTGGAGAGACAACTGCACGAATGTTTTTTGAAGATTTAGACTACGCCCTTTTATTCATGGATTTAGTCTCAGGAGGGGGACTTAAAATGGAGGGATTCACTTGCACCGTCGAGCCTGAAGACAAAGACGAAATTGACGATGACTTTATTGCCTGAACTTAGCCTGACCCTGCAATTCAGTACCTGTTACCTTTTTAACTTGTGATTTCATCCAATTATGCATTTTTGACTACCTAGCCACCTCAGAAAATGATATTTTCTCAGATTTAAAAAAAAACTTTTCAAAAGACGAAAAAGGCTCAGCTAGGCTTCGATACATAATATAGACTGATTGTGGGTTTGAGCCGTTGTTTTAATCCGAGCCCAAAAGCCAAAATGAATTGAAAATTCGTCTCAGTAAAACGCTTATATTTATAGTTTTGCTCAATGTAAGGATTTTTACTTTAAATGAACTTCAGATTTATCCTTCAGCTTGCGAAAGACGGCTCAAGGCTGATTTGAAACTAATCATTAATTTAATGTGACCAAGAATTTTTATCTTAATTCCAATCTTAATTAATTAAGGACAAGCATCATATTTTATACATGTGTAACCCACATTAATCAGAGAAAAAGTGTATATTTAATATTAATTAAAAATACCATTTACAATTAAAAAATAACATGTGGGACAAACTTGAGTACTCAATGAACAATGTCATTAGTTATTACTGTACCGATAAAAATGATGTGTGATCAAATACATTAAATATTCTGTACATGAGAACGATTTAGTACCACCGTGTTTTTTTGTTTTTCACGAAGAGAAGAGTTGCAGACATGATAGACGAATTCACCATGAAAGTAAAGAGTTTAACGTTAAAAAAAACCCATAAGTTTAGCTACATAAATGCTCACAATTCAAGTTTGATCCATTGACGCAAAACTACAGAAATTCTACTTTAACAAACTAGGTAATTAAGTCAAACCTACCAGCAAGTACTATACTGGGATACAATACAAGGGCAATTATTAAAGAGTTACAAAAGTCACATGGTAAGAAATTCAGAAGGAATTCATTCATGCTCATTATATTTGGCATCAATAATTCAACATTGAGATTAAGCTCAATTATTTTCTGCTTTGTTAGGACGATATAATTGTATCAAAAATATCTTGAATGTAGCATTAAAAATTTTTGATAAGAAATTAAAAGACTGATTACTTTGAAAACATAGTTTCAAATAGTTTAAAGGATAATTGATTGATTTCAGTGAAATTAAGATTAAGAAACATTAAGAAATCCAGCAGCTGTACAGAATACCATAGACATTTTAAACGAATACTAATTTATGAGATCACCTGCTTAAGTAGGTACATAATTCCTCCAAATTTGTATCAAGGCGTTCTAGTATTTAATGAAATACCTAAAATTAGCTAAATATCCTGAAACTACTTAGGTATATTCAACTTGTTTATCTACAATGTAGAAAATATCCTAGAACCATCGCTAAAAAATCTTAACATCTCTTTGAGTGATAATCGAAATCAAATGCAATCAAAAACAATCAAAAACCCTGAGCACATATCTGTTCACAAAAAAAGTTGAGATGGACAACCGAAACCGGAAGTTTTTAAGCTAATGGAAGCTGGTCGATGGGAGTCGAGAATTTAAAATCTTTAGGAAACAATTCTTCGGCCCGAGGGTACATCAGTTTGTAAGATTGTCGGATAGTTACATCAGCAACTCCAGCAACATCCCCAATCTCCTTCTGAGATCTTTTAACTTCCGAAGCCTATACCAAGAAAATAATTTTGTTGAACTCAAAATTACATAAACATAAAAGGGCTCTTTCTTTAAGCATCCATTCAAGTTTTTTTATGTATAATTTTTTCACTGGCAAACAAAAACCAAATCTTACTTGAGAAGCCATGTAAATAGCAGCAGCGGCCACTGAGATTGGAGACCGGCCAGGGACAATATCCATATCGACAGCTGTCCGAGCGATGTGGGTGGCAGCCTTTTGTACAGAATTCGGTAGGCCCAAATTTGCACAAAATCGAGACATGAAGTCCCCTGTGGTGATCAAATCCACAGAAGTGTCTAGAGCCTTCAAAATCAACTTAAAGCACCGACCAATTTCCTTCTTCGAGATCTTAGAGACAGCACAGATCTCCTTGAAAGTTCGAGGAACCCCCTCCTGTCGACACGCAATGTACAAGCAAGCCGAGGCGATTGCATCATTCGACCGACCTTTCAAATTTTTCCCATCATGCACCATCTGAAAAAGGTATTACTTGTAAAACTGTCGGAATTGAACCTGAATGTCAATTTTAACATGCATCAAGAGAGAGAGAGCCCTTACTTTGAACAAATTATTAGCCCTGTCAGTAATCGTTCGGGGCAAATTGATTCGCTCAGCCATTTGACCTATTTCTCGAAAAGCGTTCATCAAAGCTCGATCCGCACTAGAAATATTCCGTCGATTGGCATACTTGGCTGCTCCAAACTCATCGAATGCAGCCTCTCCTTTACCACCTCCGATGATTGTAGTCAAATCAGAGCCATTGAGTAGGGCATTCTCAGGTCCTCCCACACGAGACGGATCTGCATTTGCTTTCTCATTACTGAAAGTCCGCCACTCAGACCCTACGTCAATCACTCTAGAATAACAGTCGACATTTGTTGGATTATTTAATAAATTAATACTACACACACTTTCATTACTTTTATTTATAATTTATTTATACTTGGAGTGTTTACTGTTTGACTTGAATTTTAATATATTTGTTATCTTACCTATCTCCGACGACCAAGCCACATTCTGAGCATATCTGATCCCCGGCGCGATAATCTTCGATGAGATTAGCGTCTGGATGCTCCTTACAGAAGATCCCAGTGGGGTCAACTTTGTTGGACATTTTGAAACGATAAATGTGGGTTAAAATTAGAAGAGTGAGAGATGGTTTCTCTTCACTTCAAAACTCCCCCGGGATTTAATTACAATAATACAGCTCAACAGATGAGAGTATTGAAAATATCCCCGTCTCCTCTTGCCCCTTCCAAATTGTTTCACCAGACGACGGCCTCCACCTGACTACTCCTTTTATTATTCCTGGATTTTAATTGCATTATTGAGAAAGTAATTCAACACTATTTGACTTGAGAACATTTAATTGGAATGGGTAATTTGTAATTTGTAAGTATTCAATTCCATCTGTAATTCCTATTTACTTGCAAAAATATGAACTTATCCCTCTCTCTTTAGACCTCGCGCTCGACTATGTTGAGACATCCAGATTTTTTTATTACCCCCTGGCCTGGGGTGGGCCTATCGCACATTTGAATGGTATTATTACGGTCAAAATAATGATTTGACCCTTGTATGACCTAATCTAGTAAAATACTTACAACCCAACATTTAGTATCCAAAAGTATTGCTCATGGGTCAGATGTAGCTCACAAACCTTAAAGAAATTAGTCATTCAGAGTATAAGCCCTAAAAGAAGCCGAATATTGATAACCATGTTTATCCCCACTGCTTATCCTAAGTATAAGTTACCTAAATAATCCCAATATTGGTTGGATTTCGGAAGCCGAGTGAAGTCAAAAATTTTCCAAGTTTTTTTCTTACTGAAAAAAATAAAAGTGCTCCAATCAACCCCAAACTTCGGATTTACATTGATCAAGGGGGTGTGGTTTTTTTAGCCGAAATAGCCGAAATAGCCGACTATTTTTTTTTCATCAAATCATTTTTTAAACACTTAAAAATCAGTTTAAAATGATTTAGGGGGTGTGGCGGCCGGAAATAACCGATATAGCGGAAATAGCCGAAATAGCTGAAAATTATTTTTTAACTAAATCATTATTTTAACATGTTAAAACATGCTCAATGGGGTGTATAGGAGTTGATTTCCAAAATATTAACTCCATAATGATTTGAAAGGTTGAGCTTAAAATTCTTGAAAAGCGAGTAAACTAGCGTAGTGAGATTAACATGGGAAATAATTAAGGGGTGGCCAAAATACTTTGTGAAAATACAAAATACAAAAAAACATTTTCATGTATTGGGGGCAACGCGTAGAAAACGTATTTTGTATTTTGACGGTTCTGGAGATAGAATTGTATTATGTATTTTATAAAACAGAATTCAACATTTTCATAGGAATTTTTAATTATGCATGTCCTTATCGCGTCAAATTTTATATTAGCGATTGGAAATCCTCAAGCTGTACCTGTCCAGTTTTCTTGAAACAGTACATGTGCAAACATATTGTTGGTTTAGCTGTAATTAAATCATTATTTTATGTCTGTCCAGAAGCTAAAACTGTTCCAATCGGACAGAAAAGAGGCAAAGGTCGTCCCAAAAAAGCAACCATGGCATTAGCCATTTTTATTAAAATTGAATCTCTAATATATTTATTTAATGTTAAAAAAATGATTAAGTTAAAAAATGTAATTTCGGCTATTTCAGCTAAATTGGCGATTTCCGTTCGCCACACCCTCTGGAACATTTAAAACAGTTTTTAACATGTTAAAATAATGATTTAGTTAAAAAATAATTTTCAGCTATTTCGGCTATTTCCGCTATATCGGTTATTTCCGGCCGCCACACCCCCTAAATCATTTTAAACTGATTTTTAAGTGTTTAAAAAATGATTTGATGAAAAAAAAATAGTCGGCTATTTCGGCTATTTCGGCTAAAAAAACCACACCCCCTTGATCAATGTAAATCCGAAGTTTGGGGTTGATTGGAGCACTTTTATTTTTTTCAGTAAGGAAAAAACTTGGAAAATTTTTGACTTCACTCGGCTTCCGAAATCCAACCCCAATATTGATAAGCGTGCTCATCTTAAACAAAGAAGATTGGATTTACCTAAAAGATCTCATTGTAATACAAGGTTAGCCAAGAATCAAAGAAAAGCGGTTATATCCAGATCTGTAACCAAATCGAATCGGATCTTTCGCAACTCTCGCTTGTAACTCCAGGATAAATCTTTATATCCTAATAGCATTTGGATTAGAGAGCATGGATTTTCATTATGAAACCCTCTAAAGACTAACTAGCTTCATATTTATAAGATAATTGTTCATGTGAGATGGGGATGGATGATTTCTCAGTATTTGATACAAGATCTTGGTCGAGGATTGGTTGACCGGGATGGGTCAGTCTCTCCAAAACTCTTGTCCATGATAATTATGTATGTCCCACTGCCCATTCCAGCATAGATAAGCCAATAGAAGAGAATGAAGTCATACCGCTTGTGTATATAGTTATAAGCAACCCTCTGCAGGATTTATGGAGGCAGTCCATTTATAAACACCAAGTGGTTCACAAGCAAAATATAAATCTAAAAATATCATTTCCATGAATTACAGTTGACATGATTTCCTCAAAGATTTTCTCGACAACTTTGGCCAAGCTGATTTTGGGGAGTGCCGTGACGTCGACCTCAGCAGCGTTTAAGAAATCAGCGTCCCCCAAAATTCTTAGTTTTCTGCGCGGGGGCAGCAGCGGGGCTTGTCGGTTTGAACCTTTTGGGAGGATTGTGAGCGTTTCTAGTGTTCGAGGATTCCACTCTACAGGTGCATTGCTTTTTATATTTTAAATAATTAATTAGTTAATCATATTCATGTTACATGAATTACAACGAAATTAAGTCCAGTCAGTCTGTTTAATTTAAAAGTATTTTTTGTTATGTTAGTGTAGATCGATAGTCTTGATTCTAAATTTGTTTCCTTAAACCATGTGAAACGGTCGGGTAGAAAATTTGAAAACTTTTTATTTTAATTAATTATTTAATTACATTTATTAAAACGAAATTAAAACTCAGTAAGTCGTTAACTTTATCAGTGATTTTCAATTAGCTTTCGAAGAGAGAAACATTTGGATTTTGTCAAATCTGGTGAAAATGTCCGGTTTTTTGGGGAAGTATTGATGGACTTTTTGAAAACTTTAAATCGGTAATAAGTACTATTTTTAAAACTGCAGAATATATGTTTATCCGTTTATCGCTCATTTGTATTATAAGCCTAGATTAGTCCTCTTCCTTGTTCTAGTTATAATTAAAGCGATTGAAGGGACCGTGGTTTTTTATTTAGATAGTTATAAATTGAATGGGACATGGCATGACATTATAAAATAACGAGAGATAAGCCTCTCCTCTAAAAACATATAAGCCTACTTGAATGAAGCCTATTTCTGTGTAGTCTGTTGACAAACTTGACCATCCGTCAGTTCATCAAAGGTCATATAGAGAGTTTGCTTATCATGGATTAGTGACCTCTTGTCAACTCCCCGTACAAATCTAGTTATTTCTGGACACCCATCCCGTAAAATTTTCCATGAGACAGTCTACACACGAGAGCTTATCACCTCCCCACACAACTTTGTAAATACTCACTAAGACGTATAAAATATACTTGTGGCCTATTCCATACCGTATTTATTTTATTAAACGCCCCTCTTTATTAAAACCTTCATTTAAATCTTTCAAAAAGTACAATCCCCAAACCCTCCTAAGCCAAGTGAATTGACTTTACAAAATTCTCTGCTCTTAAAAATGAAAATCGGCTAATAAAGAAAGTGTAATCAAAAATGTAAGGGATGAGATAACTAATAACAGTCATGATTTATGCTCTTTCCGAAAAGTGTCAACCCTGAAGTCTGAGGCTCCGGAAATGGACCCCAAGTGGGCCGAGAACCCCAAGCTAATTCCAAATGAAGAATGGGCCCGACGACTCAATCCGGAACAATATTTTTGCACAAGGGAAGGAGGGACTGAACCCGTGAGAGAAAGAGAGATGATTTTATAATTACTTTTAAATCAGCTGAGATCCCACACTTTTTAATTACATCTAGGAAATGTAATTCAATTACTCAAGCCTCATTATCATTTAATTTACAGCCCTTCAGCGGACAGTATCTGAAGCACAAGGGGGAGGGTATATACGCCTGTGCTTGCTGCGGCTCGGACCTCTTCTCCAGCAAGACCAAGTACGACTCTGGCTCTGGCTGGCCCTCCTTCCACGCTGCCATGGACGCTGGAGAAGCTGCCGGCTCTGTCATCCGTAGGAAGGACATAAGCCACGGTATGGTCCGAAATGAAATCATTTGCAAAACTGTAAGAACTACAACTCTAAACTAAAAAAAAGCATACCAATTCATTATAAAATATCAATTAAATTCTATTTCTAAACATGACAGTGCAATGCCCACTTGGGTCACGTATTCGAAGACGGACCAGAGCCGACAGGAGAACGCCACTGTGTCAACTCGGCTGCACTCAAATTCGTGCCGAAAAAGCTTTAACATTATTTAAAAATAAAGAACCGGGTAGCATACCCGCTTATCTCTATACTCTATAGCCGTTATTACCGAATAAAAAAATGAGCGTCTCGTATATATAAAAAAACAAGTACGTACTTGAGGAGAGGATTGTAATTCTGTCATATGGAGGAGTTGTCTACCCTGTTGTAAAAAATAGGATATGTCTACATAAGAATCGGGTAATAGGGCACTAAAGCCTTTGTCCCTGTCTTATTGAATGGGATGAGTCCTCAATTGGAGGTCCTCTTTAAAGTATTGTCGTCTCGAATGTGGAGGGGGGGGACTGTGCTGAGTTTGCTGAAAGAGGAGCGGAAAGGGAATTATAATTTTGGATTGTAGGGAGATGAGGAATGTAATAAATATTATGGGCTACGGAAGGAAGTAGTTTAACATGGAGATTTAGAGATATCAAGTCCTCGACATAAGGAGTTATCACCATTTCACGACCTTCCTCTCCGGATCTCAAGTCTTGTTCCTAGAGAGGGATGAGGGACTTTATTTATCAACCCTTAGTGTCACATATCCAAAATGGCATATGACCCTTTGGCCAATCCATATTCTATTGGATTCTACTGAGCATTGCAGTCTAAATTTTGATTCGGAGGATCAGATGTGTGTACTGAATAAATCATTATATTCCATAAACTCCGAATTAAATTACCGGGCCGGGTTTTATTTTTTAGCCCGAATAGATTTTCAAATTTGTTTAATTTAAAAAATAATAATATCATGAAGATGCCCGGGTATCGCTTGAGCTACAGTCTCTCAATTACAAGTCCTCACTAGGACAAGAAGAAACTTTTGGCCAGAGTGGATTTTGCCGATTTGTGCTTAAATCGGGGTTAATACGGTAAAGTGGGAGGTTTGTCTGAAATACCACCGAGAATTCCTCTCAAGTACCCGAATGGCTTGGTCGATGAGGTACACTGGAGAGGGGGTCATACATGCATAATGCCATTACCTCTGCAAGGATTTAAATTACAGCTATGAAGAGAGGAGAGTCGTAATTGGGTATTTATAAGCTTGCCCCCTCGCTCTTACTAAATCTTGACCGAGAAATCGTAATTTTTTGAATGAAGGACCTTAAGGGACTTCAGATGAGATGATACGTAGTAGATGAAGGATACGTTTTTTAATTCAGTTTGAGAGTTTGAGAGAGTGGTGTAGTAATAATAGTTGTTGTACGGTTGAGAGGTCAGAGGATTGCGGGCTCGGGTTTATTGGAATGATGATATGCTCAAGTGACTTTTCAGACTGAATCATGCGAATCGAGGAAACGGGCCATAAATTTTGGTCACCCTAAGTGCTCTCTTCACTATCTCAACTTGATTAATACCATCAACTCTTCTATATCCTACTACAAACATTACACACATTTATCTAAGGGGAAAAAATTTAATCCCTGCATATCTACCAGCCAAAAAATTAGATTCCACAAATTCAGACTCAATCTCAAGCACACAAACACACTTGCATTTTAATCCAAAATCTTATGCGAAGCAAAACAAAACATTCTACAGCTTTTCTCATGTTTTCGAAACTTCCTACCCCATCGGGTTGTCTAGCCTTTTCGTGTCTCATTGAACCTTCCAGTACCATCCGTTAATTATAAATTAAGGCAGGGTCTTACTCTGCAGATGTAGTGATTGCATGAAGTAGTTGAAGTGTAAATTATTATTCGATTTCGCAATTAAAAGGCTCCAAGAGTATTACGAGAATTCACGTGACATGACACTAAAGTTTATCTTGCAACAACTGACATGGCTATGAAAAAAGTGTCACGAATTAAATTGTCACCTTTTTGTAGATTTAAGAGTTTAGAGAATAAGCTCGGGCTAAGATAAGAGAGGATGGATGCATTTTGTGTTGAAATTCGTAGATAATACTAATCAACTTAATCATATTTAAATATAAACTCATGTCTTTTTTTAAACTACACATAATAAGTCCCGTGCATGAATGTAATAAATGGTGATATAATTTTGGCCGAATTAAACTGAACTTTTGATAATTTAAAAAAATGTTAAACTTACATATGAAAAAAATTAACACACTGGTCTCTGGCATAAATTCCTAAGAAAAAACTGGTAAGCTATTTTAACCCTTGCTGGACTCTGGCTCTAGTTTTATTTTTAGCTCATGATGATCTTGTCATAAATTTAGAAATCCACTTAAAACACATGCAACTTTTTCCAGTCATACATTTCCCAATATCATATTATCATCATAATCCACCCTCACCACCTTTACATCTAGTACCAAAGGTGCATTTCTCTCTCATTTGCTCGAGTCGTGTTTTCAACTTTAGCCTTTGATTAGTCATGTATTTTCAAGGAGTGTAGACAGAGTAGACCCCCACCGGTCAGTAATCATCATCACATCATCATAAATATAACTGAGTAAAGCTTGGTTCTATTTTAAAAGTTATGAATTTGTTCAACTACCAACGACCCTATATGATTTCGAACCATGATCAATCAAAGTCACAATGTTTTCGAACGATACGGGCACTTGAAGTACAAATCGATCCATGCAAAGGTTTTCCCCTTTATCTCATTTATCTCATTTGTGATTTATATCGAAGAGCTTAGAGAGAGTTAGCCTGTGCAAACGTATTAACTTTTGAATTCTAAATTAGTTTAACCACCAACTTATTCAGTAGCTCGATAAATGCGACGTAGTCCAGGAGAAGTTGTCCTTGTCCACTCACTTAGTTTTAAAATGAAAAGCCCTCCAGGAAGTGTCAATGGATTAGTCCTCTCCTTAATTGCCGTTTTATATACCGGGTCAAAGGCCAGCCCGACCCCTCTCATCATCGGCGGAGAAGAGGCTCAACCAGGTATACTTTTAAGTCAACTTTAACGCTTGTGGAATTTGACCATTTTGACCTTTACATATAATGAATAAAATGGTGAAGCATGACCTGGGTCAATTGTATTTTCTCAATCTTTAGGGGAATTCCCATGGCTCGTGTCAGTTCAAGCTTATTCCAGTTCCAGTAATAGCTTTGCTCACATTTGTGGTGGGACTATTATCGACTTGGAAAATGTCGTTACTGGTGAGCAACTGCTTTCAATTTTGAATTATAAACTATGGATTTTTATTCATTTGCATTAAATGTTTTTCAACATTTCTAACCAATAAAATCTACTAGGTGTTCTGAAACATTGGGTTTAAATTGTGGCTTTTAAACCTTTGTGACACTTTATGTCACGAGCTCAAATCAGTTAGTAGTTTACATGAAACTGTTAGCTAATTGCGATTAAATGGGTTCTTTAGCGGCCCACTGCATGGGGCCTTATACAGAAATGGAAATCAGGATCGTAGCAGGGGCTCACAATCTCGCCCATCAAGAATGGGAACAGCAAATCGTTCAAACGGCAAAAATCACCAGACATTTGGAATATAACTTGTAAGTTTTTTATCAACTTTTTCAACAATTCCTCAAGATCGAGTCTTTAAATTATAAAACAAACATCCAGACCCCTTCTGTTCCGAAATGACATCGCCGTCCTCAAAGTTCATCCTCGGTTTAATGATTCGAATCGCGTGAAGGCCCTCCAGATGCCTCCGAATCGGATCGAGTCTTCGGGATCGTGTACAGTTGCAGGATGGGGGTGGACATCAGAGAATGCCGGAGTTGGATCCGACGTGGTGAGGAAAGTGGACGTACCCGTCGTGACCAAAGAGTGCTGCTATAGAATCTACCCGCAAGACTTCCATTCGGAGAGCCAAATGTGCGCCGGGAGAGATGGAGGAAATGCGGATGCTTGTCTTGTAAGCAATACTTAAGAAATTTTAATCCCTTACACCCGATTAGATAAAAATCGGTTGGGGATGAAGGAAGAAAAAATCCAATAATTTTTAAATGCCCCCTTGCCCCCATAAAGGTGCGACGGGGCACTCCAAAAGGGGCAAGAGGGTTATATTTTTGAATAGATAGTGGGGAGGCAGTTTTAAAGGGGGCTAGCGGCCAGTATTTTCAGGGGAACAAGGGGCACACTAAATTCCCTGGACTATTTCATGTCGGGTTTAATTAAAGTCACCACGTTCGAAAAACCACCACGAACTATGGTATTTGAACGCAATTTAAAGTTATGTATTTAGTAGACTTGCAACTCCCGAATTACAGCGAAAGTGGTGAATAATATATTTTTTAACTTATGCTAAAATAACAACCTGGCTCGGGCTACAATATATTAATGTATAATAGAAACCTACTAAACTAAGCTTCAAGTTTGGGGTGTTTTTAGGTTTAACCTTCAAACTCCAGTCCAGAACGCGATAAGGCAGATGCATAATGTAAAAATTCATCGTAAAAAGCATAAATAAACAGTTAAAAAATATAAACAAATTTGAGCCATTTGTTTTTATGTCCGTCTATCAAGGGTAACCTCATCAATAACTAATTATGGTAATTACTTGATTTCAGGGCGATACAGGAGGTGCATTAATTTGTGATGACTTGGGGTACAAATATTTTGCAGGGATCGCTTCCTACGGTTACATGTGCGGGAGAGCCGGACAACCCGGAGTGTACACGGAAGTGTCTCAATTTATCCAGTGGATCCAGCAGTCTGCTTTCCAACAATCCGACATTCACCAATCATAGGGACTTTTCTTTGTTTTTATATTCCGTGTTTCCCATCGGGTTTTCTTCGGTATGGACTGTTTACGAGATGAGATATTGTAAGGATTTATAATAACTTCAAACCTATTCACAATTGTAAAATGATTAGAACTGTCAATATAGATATTAACGATGTGATAAGCAAGTATTTTTGATTCTACTCCCTATATGATCGCAATCTCAAAAGAATACATACTATCCACAAATATTGAAGAGTACCATTCAATACTTATGAGTCAATCCCTTAATAGATTTTTATTATCTTAACTAACTTAATTAAAGATTTTAAATAAAAGGGTTAGTCCCCTATTCCATGAGTAATAAGGAATGGACCCTGTCTAATTCTATGACCCGCGACCATACCCATCTTCAAGCTCGTCTATTCCATTGACAAATAGATATGAAAAGTTCAAGTTCATCAAACGAAAGTTATCATGTGGACAGACGGACACTTAAAAATCCCATAAGCCCTCGTCCTGTCACGGGCTACTCGTCCTCAGTCACATAATTCCAAAATCCATAAACATTTAATTGTCGGAAGGGAAAAAAAGTGCAAAGGGTAATAGAGCTAAAAGGATTCAAAGTGAAATCCAAGCTTTTGAATGAGTTTGCTAAATATTATAAACATTAAATATTGGCACAGCTAACATCACAGCACAGTTAACAAGGGATAATAACTTACAAGGGCCGGTCTGCAAATTTAATGATTGCTTATATTTTGATATTCAGGAAGACATTTACCAGCAGCATTAAATGCATGAGTAAGGAGCTTGAAATAAGCATGCTTAATTCCAGGGAGTTGAGTCAGCATCCTTCTGATCCTTCCTAAGGATTCAAATACCCGGATCTATAATATATTAGCCCTGTGTATACATATAATAATCTCCGAGTCGGGTTTTTCTCGGAAATTCCTGAGGATCTCCAGCATCCAGCGGGAGTTTGAAGATGTGTTGTGTGAGCCAGGGTGGGAGTTGTATTTCGAAATTCGGAAAACATTCACATTCTAACGTTTGAGTTGGTGTCAGTGAGGAGGGTCAATACCCAAGAGGGCATCATCAGGAGCGTATAGTGCTCTGCAATTTTTTAATGTTGGATAGGAAAGGAAAAGATTCGCATTCCTGAAAATCATTGAAACCAATTGTTGAGGTCAAGGTGAGGTTTGAGATAATAAGTAGTAGTTTTATTCTTAGGCCACCATGGGATCATCAATGTGCAGCTTTTGCTGGGCTGATTTTTGAGCACACAAACACTGGAACACGCAGTACAAACTGATATGAGCCATTGGACATTACATTACATACACTTTCATGGATGATTATGCCTAATTGCTTCAATATGGCTAACAACAACAGAGTATATAGATCCAAAGCTACTGACTGATCCATACCTTTTCCTGTAATTGAGTAACCACAATTACTTGGAGCTAGTGATTCTTGTACATCTCCCCTCGAGTGTACTTAACCATTGATCACACATATGTGTGGCCATATCGATAATGCTAAGACGTCGCCATCCTCTCATTTAAATTAACATTAGTTAGATGTGCTGGACTCGACATTATCGATATGGCCATTAGAGTTAAATTGTTTATCTTTTATCTACATAAATAAATGTCAATCCTGGCTTTGAATGTAAATCGACTCGTTCTGAAGTATTCTTAGTCACATTACAATTTTAAATGACAACTCTCATAGATAAATTACTATTGGATGGCCGTGCGGTCGTGGGTGCTGGTGACAAATACATAAGTGATAATAACTACAGGATACAACTATTGTCATGTAGTTACCAAGCCGGAGCCACGTCAACTGTGGTGCAGAGGGATGGGTGAACATTTTAGAAACACAATTGTGGATGAGGTGATGTGAAAACGTTGAGGTCAGAAAGGTCACGGCCCGAGGGAACAGTCAACAGAGAGGTAGGTTTTAATAAACAGAGCTGAAGTATTTAAATAATATTTAGCGTGTTGGTATACAATGATAAGTTTGAATTAGCTGTGTATGTTATTATTAGCTGAGTTTGGCATGTTTAGTTAAGGGCTTTTTGTATTGGATTTGAGGCATGTAATGTATTGGCTTTCTAATAAACCTCCTATTTTCTAACTCGATAAATTATGGATAGACAAGATTAAATTGGATTAAATTGAAAATCGATATTTTTCTCCAGCTTGTTTAGCAAAGGAGCTGGAATCTTGTCGACTGGAATCGATTTTTATTTTAGAGTATTTTTTTTGGTTACACATGTCGATTGTCGACTCTCCTGTGCTTATTGAGTATAAATTTCTGTTCTATGTGAGACTTTTAAATGCTCAATGAATCAGCTTAAACGAAGCGACTGTTGACGCGGGAATATTAATAATTTAAAATCTCGCCGCACTATTTTAAAAACGCAAGGTACGTCGAAACTTGTCGAAACTCTCGAAATGCAGCGACTGGGGTCAGTTATTCGTCGAAATTGAAGAGAGGCTTACCTTATAGTTGTCATTGTTGACTTGTTGAGTAGAGGCTGACCCGGGGTCAGTGACCCGCTGTAATCTTTCATTGAAATTGAATTGAAGGTACACTTAGAATTTGTATTGAATGTATATTTGTCCAGACTGTTCGAAGTTCGAAAGGGAGAGATGAGGATTTTTGGGGGTGGAGGGATTCGCAAGGCGCAGAACTGCTTTGTATTTGTAATCACAATCAGCGCTCTCTCCCTCGTCTCCTTTCTCATCGTCACGGATGTCCTCCCACCGGAACTCATACCTTGGACCGTCCCTGCCAAAAAATCCGGTGGTGGAGGGGGAAATTGTACGAGATTTTCCAATTTAATTTGTATTATCAGTCTTAATATTTTTGTAGTTAGTAATTTTTAATTAAATATTTGACTGCCTAGACTTCCTAGATGTGGACAGGCTTGAGGAGATGGGGCTTCTTGTCAACACTTCAAACTGCCAGATTCCCAATTTCGACCCTTGGGACCCGGCGATTATTAAATTCATTCGTAGAGCAGAGGCAGCTGAAGAGTGTCGGGAAACGAATTATAATTGGACACACATGGAAGGGAATGTAGGTTGAATTCGATAACGTTGCTAATTATTTTTATTTTTATTTAACGTATCTTAATTCAAGTATATTAAATTATATTATTAGGAGTTGGTAATCGATACTAAAAATATGGAGGGGGATGAATACTACTTTGAAAATGGCTCGTGCTGCTACAAAGTTGTGAAGCGAGTGGAGCAGGACCCGGAGAATTATGATATGAAAGCAGATAACCTAATTTCGTACGTTGAAACACATTAGCTAACTTCCATTACAATTAATTAATTTGGAAATGTGTAAACTAGATATTCGGATTGTATTCCACTGTCAATGGTAAGGACGAAGATCTCAGCAGAATTCATAATGGTCGAGTGTTATGCAAAGTTCCTTAGTGTAGCTTATCGAGGATTCCATGCCATTGCCTATCCACAAGGTTCCCTTCGAGAACTGACTAGGGAAAAGCTTACTTACTGGGAAAATCAAAAACGCTCAGCGTCGTTCAACCAGCGTCTTCCAAATATTCTCGTCCTCGGCCTGGACTCAACCTCCAGACTCAATTTTCGAAGGAACATGTTCAAAACCTACCAGATGGTGGAGAATATGGGTGCTACTGAAATGCTTGGGTATACCAAAGGTCAAGACTTTTAACCTGTAACATTGAGCTATAGTGTCAACACACAGACTGTTAGGTTTATTTAATTTATTTAAATTCACAGTCGGAGCAAACACGTTCCCGAATTTCTGCTCAATTTTTGAAGGATACTCAGATGAAGACTTGGAGCGGATCTGCTACTCCTCGAGCAAAAAGCAGGATGACTGCCCCTTTATTTGGAAGCGTTTTGACGCTGCTAACTATTTGGTAGCTCATATTGAAGACGCTCCGGACTATACGGGATTTAATTACTTGAAGACTGGGTTCGTGAAGCAACCGGTGGATTTATATCCAAGACCTGTGTTCCTTGCAGCATCTGACTACGGCCTGCCACTACACATATCTCGGGTAAGGAATAATCTTGACTATAGACCTCGATCGATTTAAAACTAGTATCTACAGATTCATTGCAAGCTTCTGATTACCTTCAGACTGACCACATCGACTGTTTAGGATACAAAACAAATGACGAGTTGATGACAACGTATGTCGAAGACTTGATGGATTTCTCAGTCAGTCAGAAGACTCCGGTCTTCCTATTTTCATGGAGTACAACGCTAGCCCACAGTGAACCCAACAATATTCAACTCTCTGATGCCACCTATGTCGAACTATTACAAAGGCTTATTGACAAGGGCCATTTGAACAATACAATTCTAATCGTTATGGGGGACCACGGATATCGATACGGTCCTTGGAGAGAAACGCTTATCGGATATTACGAGGATAAGCTCCCAAACTTTTGGATACTTTTGCCTCCTTGGATTCGGGAAAAATTTGCGGGGTGGCAGGAAGCCTTAGAGATAAACTCAAAGTATGATTTTCTACTGTTGATTGTATGTTAAATGTTATCATACAATTTCAATAATAATAATTGATATGTATTATCCTGAGATATTTAGGAGGCTATCGTCTCCATTCACTCTTTACTGGACGTTTAATCTCATTCTGGATACCTTCACAAATTCCAAGCCCCCAGAGGACTCCGTTGACCGCAACACGGGTGAAGTAATAGCTCGAAAATATCGCCAAAACTTTTTTGAAAACATGCCAGAGTCAAATACATGTGGAGATGTCGGTGTCCCAGAAGTTCACTGCGGCTGTTACCCTCTAGAAAAGGTCAGCTTGGGTGACCCCTTACTTCTCTCCGCTGCTATAGCTTCAACCAAAGATGTCAACCAAGGTTTGGTTAAGGAATGTGCTCAGTTGGAAGTTTCAAAAATAACTGCCGGGGCATTAATGGATAAAACGTCATTGGGGTTACAGAAGTTGAGATACATTGTCGGTTTTGTGACAATTCCTGGAGAGTTTGTGTTTGAGGCCGAGATTGACTACTTTCCACAGAATAAAACATTCAGTGTTAGTCCTCATGTTCAAAGAGCTAGTAAGATTAATCAAGATCATGTGAGGTGCGTCAGCAGTGCCACGTTGGAGTTAGTTTGCTATTGTTTATGATAAATGTTCGTTGTTCTTTTCAAAGTAAATTCTAACTTTTGTATCGAGATTGATTTAAGAAAAATGTTATATCAAATTCAGAAGCTTGCAATAATTGTGTATTTATAAAGATGCTTGATTTAAAATTATATAACAAATCATGTCTATTTTACATATTCCTCAATTACCAAGTAAATCAATATCGAGGTTGAGAAAAGTTGGAAATACATCGAAACTGCTTGCAACTCTTATTTAAAAAATAGTTATGATTTAACTAAAACTAAGCAGCTTGATTTCATATATTTATATAGAAATCCACAGTCCGAAAATATTCCTGAATGCAAAATGCTTTCATTTCAGAATCAGTTTAAAGTATTGCAATGTGCCCCAAAAACGCTGCTTTCCTAAACTTTGCCTCATTGGGGCTTTTTGAGATTCAAGAGAGATAAATAATAACTGATTAGTTACAGTTAGTTGTTAGTTAGTTAACGAGTTGTGATTTATAAAACTTCCTACAGTCTTTAAAATTCGCTAAAAAAATTTTTAAATTAGGCTTCGTAAATAATTCAAAGTTTCTTATTTAATTCACAAACCCTTTCAAAAAGCAGTCAAAAGCCACAAGATATTTCCAACCCTTTTTTTAACCTTTTTTGTTTAGAAAACTCTGATTAAACCAATAGTTAGCTAAACAGTTTAGTTCAGAACTTGTACCATTATTTTAAAGCTGATTTTCAAAATCTTTTAAAAAAACGTAACTTTAAAAATTCACAATGTTCTTCTAGCAAGAAACCCCGAGGGGATGGTCTCTTATGAAAATATTCCAACTATTTTCCAGATCCCCCCCCCCCAATCCTTAAATTGTTTTTCAGATGGAATTAAGTAGGAAGAAGGGATCCGTGTGTGTCCTTTGTGCTAAAGTATCTTGTCAGCAGATCCAAAAATCCTTCTACAAGATTGATATAAATGAGGTAAATGGACATAAAAAGGGCAGCAGGGAGTCCATGGGATTCAGTGGGCCATTATTTGTAGGCAAACACCACCACCACCAATTCAATCATGTAGTCATAAAGCGTTATTATATTCCTTCTTGTCTATTATCTATGAAACTACTTAGCCCCGTTCCTTATACAGATAAATGCCGTATAGATACAGAGGGGGATAGAGTTATCAAATAATAAACCTTCATAGCATCAAAATAGACTAGTTAGAAAGTCTCTAATAATCCTCCTTACCAAATTAAACTCTGGGAAAAAGTAATAAATCACAGTCCTAATTTATAATACCCTACAGCCTAGAGGCTCAAGCCTGGAGACTCTCCAGGCCTTATACAAATCCACCGTTTCAAAATCCTTTTAAACCAGAAAGTCCAGGTCAGTTTCCCTAGCATATTCGCTTTTTCATCTCTAAAGATGACCCCAGCCGCCCCTGGTCAGGAATGGCCGATCTAACTCTCTTAGTTCTCTTGCCACTGAATCCCCTCATACTAAAATTTCGAGTTTTAACTCAAAAGTGAGCCCTGGTTAAAGTCAGGAGGAGTCTGTCTGCCTTGCCACTAAATCCCCGTCGTAATAACTTGTCAAAGTGTGAACTATGTAGGGAAATGCTTCTCCGGTAGTAATACTTACAGGGGGAATTTGATGCCAGCAAAAGCTACGCGTTCCTACTTGTAACAATTATAAAGGATGATAATCCCAAGGCCCGTGTTGATTGCCAACCGTCTCAACCTTCTAATCCTTTTTTTGACAAAGTCGTTGTAATGAAAAAAGGGTGGTGCCCCACGGGGTCAATATCGCTTTCCACACTCCCATTCATCAACTCTCATCAATCTCAATTCCCCAGACAACTCTCCAACACTTTCTGCATCTTTCAAAAAAGTCTTATATGCACATTTATATACTCGGTCCATCTGCTTTCCCTAATTAAGCACACATTTAGTTCAAAGTCTATGAAGCTCATCCTCCATAGGCTAAACTATAACTCAACCCGGGGTTCAAAGATATTGTTGGAAGGGCTAAAGGAAAGAAATTTGGATATCATTATTTTTTTTGGTGAAAAAGCGGGTCCGGAATATAAACTTCATTGCGTAGTTACAACAATACCTTTTCTAGGCTTTTCTGGGTATCATTAGTTAACATATAGCTATAGTTAGCATATAGGGAAAAATCAAGGATAAATCGCTAGAACCTAAGATTACAAACCTTACCCGCATCCCTTAATCCTAAAATATAAGGCACTAGTATAAAATACCCTTTTTCACGATAAACCGAAAAAGAGATCGTTTGAAACGGTCAATTTCCCAAGAAAATGATGAAATAAGGATTGAATTTGTAATGTGTCAAATAGGTGTGAAAGTTATTAGGGATCAATCACAAGTTGTCATCGCGCGTGAGAGAAGTGTGAAAAAAATTAAGGTCGAGGTGAAACCACGCGGCGCTATTTGGAGGGAAATTCAAATTTCAATTTCCCCCATCTCTTTACACTGTGATTGTATTAGTCGTTACCTTTTTTAAGGGAATTAACCTGACTTTATAATTAATTATAGTTAATAGTTTAAAGTGTGAATGACACGATATTTGCTTATCCTTACCTTACTCTACTCTAACTCCGATAAAGTGATAACGATAAGTACAAGGTCATAAAGGATATGGCATGGCATTGAGTTTGGGTTCCGAAAGATATTCCGTTCCGTCTGCTCAAAAACTCAAAACTAGTCACAAAAGTATGTTTTAGGATGATTAAATATTCGGTGAGTTGGATTGTAGATTTGTAAGAGAGAATACCCGGGAGGGTGGAATTAACTCATGTGGAAAGTCAGGATCGGAAATCCGAGGTTATTCCAAGCAAAGCAAGTTGACTACTCGTCGAAAAAAAACACTTACTGCTTAGAGGGTTTAGTTGTTCCTTGTTGACTCTGGTGTGCTTTTGAGGGTCCCCTAATACATCTAATCTAATCATACAGATTTATATCATCTCATTCCGAGTGATTCAACATTCCACGGATTTATCAAGGTCGTTCGGGGTCAATACATTACATCTATTGAATCTGGGAGAAAATCAACCGGGTTAGCTTCAGATGTTGAATATTCTGCTTCGACATTTTAGATGTATTTGATCAGCACCAAGGGATTCTTTTACGATCACCAATCAGTCAGTCCAATCAGAAAAAATCGTATAAATATTCTGTGGTATTAGGTCATGTAAGGGATGTTGAGGTCAGTTTACAATTTTTTGGGGTTTAAAGCTCCAACCACGTTGTTTAATGTACCCGAAGCTCCTCTTGCTTTGCAAATATAAATCCATATGAACTTTGTCTCTACGATGGGCAAAGGTAGTGAGAGTGTCAATAAAGGGCCATTGTCCCGAATCCATTAGGCCTATGAGGGAGGCTGCCCTGTTGAAATGGCCACGTGCCCATCCGTCTCATCCCAAAAGCCAAAAAGTCACACTTTTCTTTATTTCAATTAGAATGAGTTAGCTCATCCTTGTCTACCCTCTCTGACTCCTATCAATTACACAAGGGGCTGTCCATGAACTTTTTCAGCTAAGGAGCACAATGCCACGGCCCAAAGGTCAGCATTCAAAAAGTCAGACAGGTATCTAGAAAGCCTGAAGAGTAAATTTTAAAAAGTTATTTCTAGTTGATGGAGAGTCTCTAAATAGGAGAGAGAGGGACAGCAGCCGTCAGAGATGAAATAATAAAAAGTGTGCAGACAGGGCACTTGGTACCCGAATCCGGGTATTTACTTTCTCACCGAATGAAAGGAGGAAATGATTTATCAGTTTGGCTATTGGCCACGCCACACTACCAAACAAACCAGCCCTGTGAGACCGCAGACGCTTTATCTCACAGATTGTAATAAAAGAAGGACCGTATGTGGAACTCTTCTAACAACCCATCCCCAGTTTTTTTTTATACTCAATCTCTTTTACCAACTTACAGAGTGATTCGAATTTTAAATACAGCTCTCCCAAGGTTCCTCGCCAAGGATTTTTGAAGAGGGTTCAATCGGGGCTAAAATTTGGATGCATATTCCCTCCATATCTGTCTAATAAACTAAAAGTCAAGGCTTGGGTATAATATAAAAGGGGCAGAATAAAAGAGATTCTCTGGTTCGGGTATGAGTATTTTATTATAAAAAACCCGGGTGTGGAATAGAACCCTAAGTGGGTAACTGTATGAAGTGAGTGAGCGGATATCTCCTGGCCACCAAATCAAGAATAAATGGTGTCAAAAAGTTTATCTCGTCGTTTCCACCTCAGAGGACTAAATGGTCATCTCCCTGTCCGACACTTTTTTGTGTCCCTTCGGGTCTCCTAATCTCTCTCCATAAAATACATGGACACAATAACAAGCTCCTTTTTTCATGGTATTACAGAGAGGGATAGACACACTTTATTGTCATCTAGGGTTAGATATTAAATCAAATACCCGGGTAGTACAGTTCTCCCTGTTTCGGAATTTTGGCTTGTAACCAGATGAGGGTGGATTACCTCAGAGATTTTGTTTAAGTTTCGTAATCGTATGTGGCCCCAGAGGGTTTTAAAATTGAAATGATTTTAATTCAGAATTTGCGTGACCATTTGATTGTGTAAAAATTAAATAGGGAAGAATGTAAATTTGGTTAGGGTGGACAGGACAGGATCTTTGTTAGCCTGAAGCAGAGGTGGATTTTTTCAAATAATAAAATTGGCAATAAAATTCGATATTTGATAAATGTATTATAATTGCTATTGACGGTGCTAGATCATGCAACTCTGGAATTACAATGAAAGATTAGCGGACAATGATGTGGGCAAGAGGGACGCAATTTCTCAAGTCAAAATCAATTAAATTCATTCAAGTTTTGCATAATTGGGGGATTTTTATCAAATTATTTATATCAGTGGCGTAGCAAAGTCAATTTTTTTCTTAAATTTCCTACAGCCAGAGTTTTTAAAGACTGAATCATATCACAGTTAATCCCACCGTGATGTGATTAATAGGTCTGAAAATGTTTCTACCTGATCAATTGATCGTGATACCGTGAGTTGGCCAAGTACTCGAAAGTTTCTAGAATGATTTTTTTTGGGATGAAATTTTTCGGGCTTAAAATGTAGGGATAACTATAATTTTGGATCTCAGTTTCCACTGGACACTCGAGTCGAGTATTTGAGCACTCATGTTCGAGTATGACTTTTAGTAGAGTACTCGACTGAATGCTCGATTGAGTTTGAGTATTTTTTTTACGTTTCTAGTAATAAGGAGACGCCACTGGTCAAGATAAAAGTTCACCTACACTCATCAACAGTCTCAAGGTATTAATTAGCCAATTACCTTTCGGCACAATTAATTGGCAGGGTTTTAAAAAGTATTGGAATTACAATGACCTCCGAGATGATAAGAAGGATGGGAAAGGTGGCTTTTTAGTCCTTGTTGTGTTTTTGAAATATGAGAGATTTGGGCAGAGGGAGTGGAGAGAAGTAAGACATGAGAGGGAGGGGTAATTACTGCTTTTAATTATTGAACATGAATCTGAACCACATGTCCTCAAGGGGCTACCTTGTCGTGTTTTGTATGGACCAAGGGGCCTATGATATCATTTTAGAGACCATCCTGCCTGAATTATTGATCTAGTGAATCTAGTACAGGTGTTTCACTTGTTATTCACATCCATCTCATATTTGTAATACTGCTCAATCTAAATGAGATTAGATCAGAGGATACTGTACAGGCTTAGTTTACAATCAATATTAATTACAGTTACATGAGGCATATTATTGAGATCGATAATTTTATCGATTAGTAGGAAAGATCGATTTATGCAAAAAAATTTGGCTAGGGACTGGAAGCCCTTAGGAGTTTAAAACTTGGGAGAGGTCATCTGTCTAATTCTTGTTTTCTATTTATTTTGCATCTTTATTCTCTAGTTTGAATTTAAATATTAAAAGTTTGACTGTTTAATTATAAAAGGATTTCAAAAAAATAAGTCGAAAAAGGATTTTTAAATATATATCTTATTGGTTTAAAGGTACTAAGGAATCGAGTTCCTTAATTCCCTTTAAATTAACGACTGTTAAATTGTTTACATACAATTAAAAATATTAAAATGCTGTAAAAAAAACTTCTCCTTGGACCTTCAAAAAGGTCCGTATCATAGTGGCCGGTAGTGACCGTAATAGTCTAGTATTTTATATGCTTATGCAAATTATTTAACTGACATAATTGTTATTTAAGTTTGAATTTTTTTTCTAAATTCGTTTGATGATTCCTCTTTTAATTTGCTTGACTCTGTGAAGGACACCCTGTAATGATTTTTACATCTCAAATGTACGCATATCTGTATCTGTACATTCAGAAAATGTGGACATGAGCTTTACTCGATAAAAGTCTTATCACTGCCACTAACATTGGCAATTGACTCCCCCGAATGGTCCACCCTGTACTGGTTCCCAACTTCTTAGCTAATTTGGCTTTGGCTTTGGCTGCAGTCTGTTCCCTGTGCTCATGGCAGAACTCTTGTACCGTAGGTGAGACTGGGAGCGGAACGTTAAGGCGCATCGCGGAAGGGGATGCATAGTTCCCTTGAGGCTTGTAATTGACGGTGACGATAAACTTTGTGTGATCAGGAGACGCGGCGATGCCAATTCCAATGAATTTACTAGCATTCCAAACCAATTGGGTGAAATGACCCGCGCCGTTGAATATTGACTTTTCAAAGTCGTATAGACAGATTTCGCTGTAGAAACCGTTGGCTGCATCGACCGCAGCTTTGGGGATGTAGTTGTACATGGATTTGGAGGTCCAGTACTGGTACAAATTTTCGCCGAGTCCTTTTGCGTGGCTGTGCCCGAAGCGGTGCTCAGCCAGGAGCTTTTCTGCATATTTTTGCGCGATCCCGTCAAGCTGCGGTACACAACATGTTATCAAGTTCTCATTTAAAGTTCGCGAAAAATCTTAGAGCTTGAGACTGCTAACCTCGTCATCCTGAATGTTTGGGATGACGTTATGCCGCGCGCGCAATTCATTGTGTCGCTCTAGCCCATCCTTCCTTCCCGTTTTTAGACATTCCTCGAGAGTGTCTCTGCAGTCCGGAAGGGATTTTGTGGTCTTTTTCTGATCTTCTGGAATACACGCTGTTTCCGTGATTAACCCGCACCAGCAACTAAGCACTGACAATGTTATAAATAATAATTTCATTCTAGATTGTGTAACAAAAATACCGCTTCATTTTGGTGATGTGAAAAGTTTCAAAGATTTCTTTGATAAATCGACTCCAGAAAATTAGGGATTCCTTGGTAACGTTTTTATCTTCGATCCACAGTTGACAGTTCCAGAAAGTTGTGGAACTGGAAACTCAATATTTTTGAAGATTATTTGACTTTGATGTAGAATGGGCAAGAAACCGGGAAAGTATTATTCTTGTTAATATTATAATGATTACGTCAATAGGTCGAATCAGTGTATATTCAAAATTGTAAGATTTGTTTGTTTGAAAATTAATTTCTAGTGTGATGGCTTGCATGAAATTTTTTTTAAATTTTGGCATTATTAAAATAAATGTGATTTACAGTCAAGTAAATTTTTCCCTCATATTTCCAGCACTTAAAAATTATAGATTCCTATACTGGCTTTTGCATAAAAGAGTCTTCCTTTGACAGTACTAAATAGGCTTTTTCATTTTCATGATAATCTCATCAATGGTGGAAAAGGGTTCTAAAACATAGTATAAAAAATCCAAGGCCCTTGTCTCAATGACTAGGCTAAAGAGTATGGCGGACGAATGTGCTCCAAGTCTCGAGGATGGATCCCTTGTCCAATGTCAAGAGACCCTTCTGGACCGGCTTTGGCAAATCCCATGTAATCATTCCATATCCATATACATACAAACACACACAGAACCCTTCAGTCTCTCAAATCCAATCCCCTACATCCAAAACGATCACAGTCATATGTAATGTGTAATATTTAAAAAAAATCTAGTATTGAATTAGGATAGTCCCTTAAAGGCCATTAAAGGGACCCTTGGGACAATGCTGGTACAATACACACGCCCATTCTAGCCACAAAAGCAAGGCCCATTTTTGTGTTTTCTCCCTTATTGTCCCTTAGTAGATCTCTGTAGGGCTCTCTCTCAGTGTGAGAAGGCAATTATTGTTTGTAATTCAGGTTGGGTCTCTCTCCTCAATTCTCAAACCGTTTGATTCCCATTGAAAGCGTTCCTTTTTAATGTCCCTCGTTTTGTAGGGGATTCGTTACAAGTGACACTTCATTATCCATCACCCTTTTGTCAACATGGACCCAAGCCAACACCCAAACACCAC
The DNA here is from genome assembly GCA_034694785.1 of Agrenia bidenticulata. Classification (NCBI taxonomy): domain Eukaryota; kingdom Metazoa; phylum Arthropoda; class Collembola; order Entomobryomorpha; family Isotomidae; genus Agrenia; species Agrenia bidenticulata. Next base: position 44,324 of record JAQFYM010000135.1, on the reverse strand, counting down.
CGATACAGATATATGTAATAACATGTCCTAAAATCTCTCTAGTCCATGTCAACTTGGTCTGAATGGGAAAAAAATGGTGAGGGTGACACTCTGACACTACTTCCCAGCTGCTCTTGGACGATTTACGAAATCAGAATTTCTTTCATATCCACTCACCTCCGAAAAGGCTGGAGAGCCTCTCAAAAGATCGGACGGGACTCTGAGGGCTTTCCCCTACCAAACCAACCCGGCCTTTTGGAGGAGGTGACTTGGACATTGGAATCATCTAGCGAGGCTTTTCTTGTTGAGATTTTATTTGAGGTCAATGTGAGGTCAGGGGATTTTATTGGGACTTTTTAGGATGGAAATGTTAGTGGAGGTACGTTCTCACTGTGCCCCGTGATATATCATGCCCGACTGGCTACTTGTACAGGGTGTCCCCGAAAATTATTTTCTCTCTGAAAGTCGGGATGTATTTTTTTCGAGAAACGTCAAATGGACGTCTCCGAGAAAACCGTTAATTAAAAATATGTAAGGGTTTAATTGTAAAACACGAAACTTGAGCTTTAAATGTCCTCTTGTCTAAACTGTAAACTGTGTATATAATTAATTAATTTTGAAGGTAACTCTAAAACTTTGTAGTTACAATTATAAACCTTGAAAGTAAAGAGCAAACAGTTTTAGAATTTAAAAAAAAGTTTGACTCGTTGGATATTAACCCTTTTTAGTGTAGAGAATAATTATTTATGAGGGACTGTTGACTTTAGTAGAGGACTTCACACACGTCACTGCGGCTGTAGAATTTAAAAAAAGTATTATAGAGCAAAATTTGGTAGAGAAGAAAGAGCCCTTTTATCCAGACCCTTTAAGGGAAGATGATGATGAAAGACATTAATTATCTAAATTAGAGATGAAAAGCGGATGATAATTATGAGGTGAGGAAGAACCAGAAGGCTTGCACGTTATAACCCAAAGGCACCTGGACTTGCATTTCAGACCCTTGGGGCCTTCAAATTGATTATTTCAATCTTTTATATCTCTTCTCGTTCTTCTGTAGAGAGAGAATATACTTTTATAGAATGGTTGAGAAGTTAGGACGTATTGAATATTTTGTCGCTTTCCAGGACATGTACGTATCCTTCTGATAATAGGGAGGTTGGGAGGCAGAGATTTTTGACTTGTGATTTTAACTTTATGTATTTCTCTGCTAAAAAATCACTGTATCAACCTCCCTAATAATCTTATATTTAATATGGGTTCGAAAAGCTTAACAATCTTAAGAACCCGGTTTTGAATGCTTTTCGAAATCCCTGCAACTGTTAAATTAGAAATGAATCCCAGGTAGTTGTAAGAGTTACTAGTTTGTATTACTAAAAATCCGGATGACCTGTAACAGTTTTGAAATGAAATGATGAAAAGGTGTTTGATGTTAGTAGATTATAATGATTTGAAATGCAGGGTCAAAGTGCCGGAAGGGAAATATTGGGAGCCTGTGAAGGTGAATCATCTTTTTTGATCAAATCCGAATATTAAAATTGATAGTCCCAACTGCCAGGCCCAAATTGATATAAATTATTTACATGATGAGCCTCAGAATCGCTCTTGATTACTTTGATACTGAATCTCTTCCATACGCCTTTTATTATTATTATTATCACACACTTTGTGTATAGTATGATCTGTGTTTAAAGCTAGATCAACTTTTTTTCAATATAATATTATTCTTGAGGGTTGGAATGATGTCATAAGTCCAAAGTTAACTTTCCTACCCGGGCTTTTGGTTGAGGACAGAAATCGGAAGTCCATTCTCCCATTTCCTCCGGATACTTGTTCTGTCAACATTGTGTCATCAGAGAGCATGATGATCATAGCATACAAGGCTACTCAGCTTTTTATTACTTTCATTTTTCGGTATGGCCAAACCCTCCCTTTTGACTTTTTCTAGGTTTTAGATTGGGATTTTTTTTCTCGGCCTCTTTCATACTTTTGAGCCATCATATTTTGGCTAAAATTTGAATTTTACAGCATTCGAGATACATGGTTTGAGTTTACAGTTTTTAAAATTTTAAAACCCATTTAGTTTACCGAAATTTGAAAAAAGCAGTTCACTTCTACAAAGGCCCATACCCTTGACGAGTAAATTCCGTCGAATCAGGAAATAAAAAAATCGTCAAAGTCAAAGGAAATTGTATGATCACTTGGAGTAGAAAAAAAATCTGAAAATGATGTAATACTATTTGAGTATCATGAAAATCCCCTGTAAGCTTTGAATTAAAGCCTGAAACGGAAACGTAGTTTGAAATAGTCTCCCTCTGGCATCTCCATTGTGGTGTTCAATTGTCAACAATTAGTGGGTGAAATAAGGTGTGAGAATAATACCCAACCGCTGTTTACACATAATCTGTCACAAGAATAAAAGTTCAATAAGAAGCAAGCCAAAAAATAAAATGGACAAAAGCCGAAAAGTTCCTCATCCTCAAAAAGGGCGAAATGGACCATTTGGACTATTCAATCAAAAACTTCTACTACTTTTACAACAAACTTACAAAGGGCCATTCACAATCACCTTCAAAAAGGACCAAGCTTTCCAAGGGCTCTTAAAATAATCTTTCTTACCTCGTGTTACCTGTGATTGTGAACAAACCTTGAGAGATGATCAAAAACTCGCTGCTTGTACTAGTTTCAGTAACAACTCACAAAGGGCCATTTACAATTCCTTTTAGAATGAACAAGTCTCCTACAATAACTTTTCTCACTCCGTGTGACGTATGAACGACCCTTGAGGGAAATCGGGATGATGTGACTCACGCCTTGGCTCTAGACAGAGTACACCCATGGCTAATTCCGTACAATTGAATCAATTGTGGGCACAAATGGGGGATGTAGTACAGGAAGGGGCATTCCTTGTGTATAAATCTCCGTCAACAATGCCCCGAGACAATGGCAACTTTTATTGTCAGGGAAGAAAAAAGTGAGGGAAATCGATGTAAGATTTGTCAACGTAAAGAATGGCAACTTTTAGGATTGGATAACATGAGGAAATACATGTCCATATAAGAGTTAAAGAAGGGAACGGCCCTTTAGACCCTACCCGGTTTTATGATAAAAAAGGTTCTTGCTTTAGAATATTGAGTTCAACCCACTTCCTCTAATCTCTTGGATGGGAATAAGACATCCGCAACTTGGATTGCCTTTAGATTTTTAGGCCGATGGGACTTTTAAAATTGACTTATTGGTAAAGGGAGCTTCGAGTTGGCCAGGATTGTCAAGTAGGAAGTAGGGAAATATTTTGAAAATTTGAATTTTCGAAAAATTGGAGTAACACAAATAGATATTCCATAGACGGGGTTTTTTTTCAAAAAAAATAAATAATAAAAATACTCAGGTAAACCAAAAATTGTGGGTTTTCAGATTTCGGACAAAATGCATGAGGAAAAACAGCTGAATGATTCTACGTGACAAATTTTATTGAAACAAAATCCGAAAAAACAGATTTTAGTGTACCCGGGTATTTTTCAGGTTTTTTAAATTTTGAAATAATTCCATGTGTGGAATATCCATCAAACTCTTCATACCGAATCTACTTTAAATTGGTTGATAAATAAGCTCAGAAATTATTTTTCTCTGAGTTTTCTGGAAATCAAAAAATTTCGAGGACAGGGTAATTTTCTTACTCATGGAATAGGTCAAAGGTTAAACAAATTTCGGCTCAAATTGTACATCTTTAATAAACTCCCAGTTTTTTACAAGACTTTCCCCACAATAACCTACTTGTGAGGAGTAGATATTAAAACGAGTATAATAAAATCAATATCAAATGAGATTTGCCCCCTTTGTATACAATAAAATAAATTTGACAGAGAGTTCATCCTATCTAAACTACAATATATAACATACACGATATTGTAATCTATCTCTTGTTTAATAAGAGAGGATTTAGTGTGACAAGACCCAGTAGGGTTCCATCCCAACCCTCCTATATATACTGAGCCAATATATCTCCAACCCGTTATTAAATACTTTTCAATATCTTTCTATAGTTATCTTTTTATGCAAATTAGCTTGTTAGCCATCATTTCTAATCCTAATACCATGTTTATAGTTATTGAGCTAATGGGGGTACAGTTAAGTAAAATTGAGTAATTTTCTTCGAATTTTAAATCCCGTGTTGATGTTGACAAGATTATTTAAAATCTATTGGTTGTTGGTGATAATTTATATTTAAATGGCAGGTACTGAACTATAAAAAATAATCTACATATTTTTGTACGCGTATTTATTAAAGCCAATAAACATGCCATCCCTTTTAAAAAAGCATTTCACGGTATACACGTATACTAGACGTCTACCGGCCCATTAAGGGGTCCCTAATGACCTTTTTGAATGCCAAGTTTCGATTTTCTTGACCGCATTTATACGTCCGCCAGTATGTTCTTATAAATAGAATGAGGTATTCAGCTTTAAAATCCAATCGATATTTATGGAGGAGTAGAAATACCAAGTCTAACTAACAGACAGACATTTAAACGAATTTATGGAGTAGAAATGTGTATTTAAATTTATTTAAAAAAATCTATATAATGTATAAGAACCCCTTTGTGTCTTGTGTCGTTAGGAAATAAATGAGTAAATCGGCAGTAAATTATCATTTAGAATTAGAATGGAAATTGCTGAGAAAAATTTCCCTCTGTCCAGTTGTTCTAAAGGTCGGAGAAAATGAGATACGGGTAGTTAGGACTGTTTTTTATTACACTCCACGCACAACCCGGACAGCCTAATCAAATTCAGTACCGAAATTCGTTTTCGAATTCGATTTGTTTTTCAGGTCTTTCCAAATTCAATAAAAAATATAGTCAGAAAAATCCTAACTCAATCTTCGTTAAACAATTTTTTAATAAATAAAACCTTGTGGCAAGCCTATTAGTGTGTATGACCCCATGACACGACCCCACAGTCCCATTACTACAAGGTACCCATATTCAGCCAATTCAGTAACAAAATGTTTTTCGCCGTTAAGCTTTTCGATTTAAATTAAAAATCAGTATCATCATATGTTTTTAAACTTCCTAGTTTATTTTAACGGTTTTAATCCAATTACATATTTGAAGTTAATTATTTTTATCGTAACGTTGTTATCATTTAGAAAACTTGAAACTTCAACAGGGTCATGTTAAAATAATCCAAGGTGATTTCTAGCCCGTCTCTCTCTCTGCCTGTCAGCCTGTGCGTGTCAGGGGTGAAATTATTGATAAGTCCAGGGTTAATTGGCTATGATTTTATTTGTAGCCCAAAAAAACCTCACATGTATTTCACAGGTGTTTAACCCTATAAAAGGATGATTATAAAGATATGTGATATCGTGTATCTCTAATAGTGTCTGCCATACAACCTAGTCCGCCTTGTCCAGGGAATCCCACCAGCTGCCCCACCGGGTTTTTTTTAATACTCTCTTTGATTCATCATCATCCCACTTAGAGTAAAATAGAGTCCTACGGTACTGAGGTCTCTCTCTTGAGTATATATCCATGTCAGCCACCACCCTCCGGTCCTGGAACTATCTCCAGCTAATTACGTATGGATAAAACAAAACGATCCGCTTTCCCATTTTCCACCTCTGCCTCTCTTGGTCTAAATATTCTACTTTTTACTACCGGAGATGATTACCGGGTGATAGGGAAGATGATTCCTTGTCTAAAACACATTTAGCCCCTGAATTATGAATTATCAGTGGGCATCATCATCATCATGATCGGGATGAGCAGGGGAACATGAACACAACTGTATGGATACTTATTAACTAGTGCAGCTATAACAAGAGAAAGGGTTGGACTTGCCCCACCGGTTCACTATAGTTTTTTTCCAAGCCGGGTAGTTCGGGATGATAATTTGGTGTGTTGAGCTCCTCTTCACACCCGGCTTCGGTCACAGCCTGTTTGTTCAAGATTTATAGGTTGTCCAGGGTTTTTGAGCTGGAGTTCCGAATCGGCCTTTAAATAGGCCTCTCGTAATGACAGGAATTATCATTGGCTAGTGACCTTCGACCTCACCTCTATGATGGTCATTTCAGAGAATAATTGCTTGCTTAAGTTTAGCTTGATGGAGACCTACAAGTAAGTAGGGGGAAGGGTAATTTCGGTTAAAACTTCTATTGGGTTTAAGTCTTAAGTCTTGGAGATATGAATTTCTGTGGTCCCTTTGAAGGGATGATTTGACAGAGGAATGCCGCCGATGTATTACAAGAATAAGCCAGAGTAGCACCCAGACTGCTTGTCGCCTCCGAAAAACGGAAGAGGCTTATTAAGGAGTTGGGATATCCTAAGCATTTTTCTAATATGAGCTAAAGTAGTAGGAAAGCAAAGAGGCCGTTTCAAAGGGTTGCTTATGGCTAGTTCTTGAAATATGTAGAAGAATTTATGAATGAAAGTCCGGCCGTGTATATATAATAGCTTAAGTTCGGGTTTGCTAGACTTATAAGATGTTGCAAGGAGGAAGTGGATACAATTCATACAATGGAATAATAAGTTTCTGGGAATAATGGACCGTGGCTAATTTTAAAAGTTTTTTTCTTTGCAATTTTATTCACATTGGAACAAAAGAGGGACAACAGTGTTTCCGAACCTTTCAACACGTGGTTTAGCCTGGGGGTTACTGTATTCACTATTCTAATTTCCATATAATTTCTAGACATTTTTTTATTTTACTCAATCAGAATTCTCTGGATTAAAACTTTTTTTAAATTCATTAAAAACACTGGAAAATTTTAAATGTTTATCAAGCTTTGAAATTAAAATTAATATATTTTTAGCTTTAAAATAATAAATATTAGAATTCCAAGGGCATAGTTGAGCTATTGTTCCTTTGGATCCATATTCAAAATCGGTAAATCGTTTTAAAATGTATTATTGAATTCTGCTAACAGCAGTTTTAGTTGTAAATTGTAAGGTAGGTGATTTATTATGAATCTAGTTAATTTATTCATGTCCACATACTGTCAAGCTTGTGCCTTTATTATTTGGCAAGGTAAACTCAAATGTTTTCAACAAACTCTTTTAAGTGTCCCAAAAAAATATGAAGAGAGGTAAACGAGCCTCTGGTTTTCTAAACCACTTTCCATACACAATTATGAATGAAACTTTTGAGACTGAAATTTTTCAAACTTGTCAACCCTTTAGGACCATTGAAAAGTACAAAGAAAGTCTAATATTTGCCTAAGCACACACCAACACCAAATACATTCATAAACTATTCAACATTCGATTATTAAGACTTGACAAGAGCTCTTTTGGAGTCCTTGAGCATTTCAAGTGAAGGCTCTTTGAAGCCCTTGATACTATTTGACATTCAAAATCTTTAAACCCCTCGTAAATAGAAAATAAAAACTTTTCTTTACATATGCAGATACATTAGCCATAATTTTGTGCAGTATGGGAGAAAATTCTTTGCAGAATTCAGGGTGGTGGTGGCTCTCTTTTGAAAGCTGAGCTTTTGTGCTATTAAATGTAAAAGGATTTTATTTACCTTTGAATGTATTATAATAAAATGGTTTTAGTGGGACATGTGATATATATTTTATAAAGAGAAGATTTTATGGCTTGAGGATGTAAGGACTTTAAAGACCACCACCCACAAACAACATTTTGAGCTTGAGGTTGGGAAATGCGTTCAAAGATTTTTCTAAGGAGGCGTGAATAAAATCATTTCACGACTGGCTGATTCAGTTCCTTAAATTATAATCCAATCTAGGGCCAATAATAATAATAATAATCACTCGCTTGGCTCTTTTGAGCATGGGATTTTATTTTGTAATAACTAGATCACACCTTGGACTCGGATTATCACACCTTTTTCTACACCTTTATGAGGGGAATTACAGATTTTTCAATCCATTGGGGTTTTTTCCCTTTTCTAGGTAATACATTTGTAAATCCTTGTGTATTTGTAAATAGTGGGATTGACAAGATATTATAAATAAACGAATTGGAGGAATCGACGAGTTTATAGCTTTTAAGCCTAAGCTGCCTCAACAAATCAAGCCAAAAAAATCATAGTACATTTCTTGATATATTTTTCCGGTTTAAAAATAAAAAGTACAAATTTCAAAATCTTCCAAATGTCATCATAAAGAAATTTTAAACCCCAGTGTCATTTGCAATTAAAAATGTCCCCCTCTGCCCAAAAATCTGAGTTTGAACCACCACAAAAAAAATTAGCAAAGCATATGTGTTAATATTTAATTTATTCCTAAATGTATTAATTAATATTCATTTCACCCCGAAATCCCGCCCCTTACAATCTGTCCCTAAAAACGGGCTTATATATTTATATTATTGTATGTAGTAATGTTAGTGAGGGATAACGAGTCCATCTGACAACTCAATCTTGTTCTATAACACACGGCTCAATTACTAAAAGCTATTAACGAAACTAAAACTCTAATGATTTATCTGAGGATTTATTATGGAATCTAATTTGAATAGTGTCATATGCACCAAATTAGGCCCATAACTATTAGAAGAGAGAGAGAAAATGGATTCCTTGCCACCCAGGGTTCTTGTCCTATATACATTTTTCTACTTATATTTTTTCGAAAGCGGTGGTAATGAAATAAGGGGCGGCTGTGGGGGCTAATTAATCATTTATTCATAAAGAGACTTTATATACAGAGGATTGTCACTATGATTTTTCACATTTCCATTCAAGAATCTTGGAATAAAAACTGCCCAGTCATTAGCTACTATAAAAGGGGAAGAGGCTATTTAGCTTTTACAAATCCTGTGAATAGCAGCAGACTTGTTTAAGGGGGCTTTTTTCTGCACCAGATCACTTTGAAATAGGCTTTAAGGGGTCGTTAAGAATCATTGGCGGATTTGCAAGCCCTGAGGAAGCTGGGAATAAAACTGCTGGGATTTATTGTGATTAAATACCAGAGAGGAATAAAATCACAGGGAAGTAAATATAAAAAGAGTTAAGTCGACGACTTTTTGGTGACAAGTTTAGAAAGGGCTATGGACTGAGTTGTAGGGAGGAAAAAATCTTTGTTCTTCTTTAGAATTAGTACGGGACGTTGACAAGTCCACCATCATCAATCTCAATTCAGTCCTCATCAATTTATCCTCCTTAGGGCTACATCCCTATTCCTCCTTATAGCTACACCAAATACTATATGGCTAACAAGCCCTTAAATCCTAATCTATTAAAATCCTTTAAAATCCTCATTTTAATTTAAAACTCTCAAGCAGAGATAATTTAACATGACCCAGCCCCCTCGGTCCGATTTTGTCTCGAGGCACAAAATGTCCAGAAAAATTGGCCAAATTTGAAGACCCTTATATCGTCATGACAGATAGACATGTGAATGAGTCGAGTAAAATGAGTTTGAGGTGGACTAAACTCAAGAGAGTTGAGTTATGAGTCGAGTTGAGAGACTGAAATGGGGATGGCCTAAGTCCTGCTAAAAATAAGCTCATATCCTACAAGATAATCTCAGCTATAGAAAAAAGATGTCCAGTGGATTACAAATTCTTGTCAACTTTGTCAAAGCCGAGTTTTACACGAGTAAAAAGCTAAAACGCCGTGTTAATCTAAAAAGTTTGTAAATCCCTGAAGGAATGAGATTGTGTGTAGGGAAGGTTTTTATTAAATGAGATGAGGTCGGAGGGCTTAGGTGTTTTAGGCTGAGGATATAATAATAATAGAAGGGCCTAATGGGATCAATTACAGTTGAGCTGGGTGTGAGAATTGTATTGAATCTATTTGGCTTGTTGTTACATCTACTTTTGTTGGTCTCAAATGCCCACAGGGTGGACGACGAATATTCTCATCTAAATCCAAATCCAATGAAAACTAAAAGGTGGGGAAAATGAATGAATTTACTTCATTTATGGGGCAAACAAGGGAGATGAAACCGCAGTGAACTGCAATCACACAAGAAAGAGCACTGAATTTTATGCTCCCTTTTTGTGACATTTTTATTTGAGTTTTACCTACAAACGTTTATTTGCAATGGGGCTCGGCTATGTAGGAAAATAGTATTTATATTTTATTCGCAAAATGTTCAAAAAATCTATTTCTTGTTTTGGTTTATTTATGCGAGTTCGGTAACAGTGTCGTCGGCACTTTAGGAGAAGGGATATTTAGAATTAGCTTTTAGATACTTTTTAGCTCGATTTGAGTATTACTACGTGGTTTTAAAATTGTAGAATTTACAATTGATTCGGATTGACTTGTGAAATTTTATTTTTCGTTTTTTCAGAATTTAATTTTTATATTTCTAAACATATTTATAATTTTCGCAGAAATATGGGTCACAAATATTGCTATAAAAATAAACCCTCAAACTTATCTGAAAAACTTAATACATATGCAAAACTTATTACATGATAAATTTTCCACTTTTTCAAGTTTCCACAAATATTTTCCATGTTTTCATACTTCCTCAGATATTTTAGATACATTTCCGAAGCTTAAAAGAAGGTAATGAAGCATCCGCATCCCCTTGTGTGGGATTTACTTAGCCCGCTTACTCCCGGTCGAGGCTTATTGACAATAATAGTGTTGTCGTATTTGCCTTGACACTTTCTCATAAAAGTAAATGGTCAAATCTAATCGTCCCCCTATTCCAATATTCTGTTGATATAACAAAAATTAGACTTAATATTTACTCTGACCATTTTGGCCTAGTGCTGAGAGAGAACCCCAGCGGCTCTTATTTATTCTCACAGGAAGGAAGCCCTCCGATCCCCAAATTGATTAAGGACCATTTCTCCACTCTTAATTCCTTACAAGCACAATGACATTCTCTAATGGGTCAACCCTCGGGTCACGTGTCAAACCAATATCCTCTCTCCCTTTATTAAATTTGATGACTTTGTCCTATCCCCTCATTATTTTTATCCTTTATTTACATAACTTTCCCCTCATTTTTATCAGACAACAAATTACCACTGTTCCTAGACCTCTGGGGGTGAAATCCTTAAACGTCACTGTTTTAAAATCCTTGCAAAACCTCAACATCTTCCCTTACTATCTTATCTCATTGATTTCAAACTTACAATAGGAGTTTAAACCTACAAACTTGCTAAGATCCATAAGGGTCACCCCGGATATCAATAGCAAGTGTCAACAAAGGTAATTTCACACCCGGGATATAATTGCTCAAAGAAAGTGTCCCGGAGTGTATACGCCGCACCCTGTCAATAGTTCCCAGCCCATTTGTCATCATTTGTCAAGACTAACTCGAACCGCCTACTTCCTCCAGGTTCATATAATGAAAGCCTCCGAGCTCCTAAGGGACACCCTGAGGGGCTAACTCTTAAGCCTACAAAGTACGGGTGAGATTTAAGGGCTCGTAGGGAGATATTGTTGTGTGGTCAAGGTGGGAACAATCCTCGTCTTATTGCACTCGAAGAATCCCTTTATCTTTCAGTTACACGCCTTGTCACCCTCTGGGGCCTTTTAGCTTCTAATTTGCCAAGGAGGAAGCTGGGATATGTAAATGAGGATTCTCAATCCTTTTCGAGAGTAACAAGAGGAAGGAAGAAGAAGGACCATTAAGTCTGATTTAGACTTGAAAGAGCGGAGCGGAAAGACTCGTCTCAACAATGGGGGATAACAATTAAGGACTCAAGGTGGCTCATGATGATTTGCCGGGCTTATTGATGGATTATATTTCTGGGAGATGGATTACCACGGGTTTAAGGGAGGGAAATGAGTTCAGCCCTTTGACCTTATTGTTGTAGGCTGATGGATGATGATTAGGAATTATTTTAATATCCCTCAGGACTTCTCACACCAGACTGCTTGTCGCCGACAACAATGACGTGTCCGTTCGACAGTTATTTTGGGCACAAAGTATGCCGAGCCTCTAAACTTGTTGAGCCTCTCAAAATCAGGTGAACATTTAAGAAATAACTATAAATCAAGTGTTGGACTCGAATAAGACGACTGTGCTAAAACAATGTGCTTTGATTTTAATTTTTATTTTGATAGAAAGGAGATTTTTATTCTTGTTGAGCTTCTTAATTTAAAAATCGGGTGAGCATTTAAGAAATAACTATCCTAATTAACTAAAAATAGTTGTAATGATGGGTCCAATGTTAAAACAAGTATTGAAGCTAAATTGTGCCAATAAAATCTGCTTTGATTTTGATTTAGAGAGAGGAGATAGAAGATTGGGAAAGAAAATATTAAGAAGGACTAGAAGATATTTGATTTTAAGAAAAGAATATTTTGTATATGAGAAAGTACCCATGCGGGTTTATGAGTGGGGATATTGTGGAAGGTGTTGTATAAGTGGAGGAAGCCCCTCCTTTGGCCCGAAGGACGTGTCCAATCAACACTTCCTCACCCACCCTTCCACCACACACATCAACTCCTCTACAAGATTTCTACTTTTAGTTACACTCGGACCACTTGACATGACCCATGTCACTCCTCAACCTCAACCAACTACCTCAACTCTCTCTCAAGTGTCCTCTCCTTAGATAACACAAGAGATACGTCGTTTTATAAGTGGGGTCAACATTTTGAAGGAAAAAAATCTCAGCATTTCAAAGGAATGGCATCTTGTTCAAATTCCTCAAATTCTTCAAACTCGTCGACATTGACGATAAAAGCAGAGCCTTTGAGCAGTGCCCCAAGTAGCCCCCGATTACAAAGACAAGGGACCAAGGAGATTAAGGACATTGACACTAAAGTGACCATGTCCATAAGCCCTTCAAGTAAAGATAAGAAGAGTCCCACCTCGCCCCTCACAAGTGCCAAGGGGACAATGTCACCCTCAAAGTTCTCCCCGGGAGTAGGGGGTAAAATAATCGGGGCGGAAAGTCATGCGGGTATTGTGTCTACCAACGCCCCGACTAGTGTAGAACCTTCGGTGAGTTTAGCCCCTGGGTTCGGATTGATACAAAGTGCAGCAGCTGCCAGAGCGGCTTGGTTACTTCTTGGAGGTGGAGCTGCAGGGCCAGGGGGTGGAGCTGGTGGGTCACTTATGGGTTCCGCTCATCCGGGTCATCATGCCCTTTTAGGAGGGGGTGGCTTGACACAGAACTCGGGATTCTTTCCCGGGACACCCCCAGGCCTGGGTGGAAGTACTGCTAGCACTTATTGGAGAATGTAAGTATCTTTTAAAAAATTTACCAAACCCTCCTCATGAAAATAGTTCACAAGGTACTGAAAAGCCCCTCATAATTCTAATGAGAATGAAATCTATAAATTAAGGCTAATGGAGATGCGAATGATGGGAGCTGCGGCCGCGGCGGCCGCCGCTGCGACAAGCATAGCCGGAAGTAAGTCATGCGGAAGTGGGGGATTCAGTGTCAGGGACATATTGGACCTCCATCCCCCCTCAAATATGCTGGAGAAGGCGGAAGTGAGGCCCAATTCCCCGAATCACCACCACCGACATCATCATCACCACCACCACCATCACAATCATTCCTCGGATGAGCATGGTGAGTAATTTGTTTTGATTGTTATCTAGTGCTAAAGGGTTAATTAGCTTAAAAGTAGTTGGGGATAATTGAGACGGACGGAAGTGTCGGATTTTTGGTAGTAGGGAGTTTTTAGCAATAAGTGTGGGTGGATTTATGTAAGAGAAGATTGAGATAGATTGACTCGGGGTGGTGGTGGTGGACTATCATCCGGCTTCGTGACTCGGAAGATATTCATTATCATCATCATTCTCACCTTCCCCTCATAATAATATTTCTTGGCCCTTTTTATTAGTTCCATTATTATTTTGTGGGTTTGACACGGATGGATATCTCACTATTAGGGGGGAATTACTACAAATTGCTATTGTATTTGTTAACATGGGATCGAAAACGCGATCTCAATTTAGCTAGACTTTTTCTTTTTTTTACAGTTTAGACATTTTGAAAGTGTATACTTATATAAGAATGGAGAGGTTTTAAGGAAAAGCTTTCATGTGTTTATTGTAGTCCAGGGTGCTCCATGGAATATTTGAAATATATTTTTGTATATCTTTAAAATCTTAGATTTTCCTCGTTGAACGGTTTCTAAATTATGACAGTGCAGTAATTCATGGAATCTTTTACCCCTTTGATTTAAAAACTGGGATTATCGTCTCTAATTTAAATCCAAACCAAATATCTAAACCTGCTTGATTGAATTGTAATGTCCCTCTACAATAAAGTAATGACACGCAAAGGTAGCCTCTAAACTGTCGGAATTGATCCAGATGTGACTTTTCGTAATTAACAGTCATGTTCATTAAATTAATATTCATTAAACAATCCAGCCCACAAGATCCATGTCCCTCTAGTTTTTACTCTCAAAAAAAGATTGAAGGCAGAAGCTAAGAATTCTCACTACCTTCCTATCATCAACATAACATGGCAATTCTATAAACTTTTTCCCCACCTTCAATCATCTCAAATGTCATTTAAAATTACCTAATACACAACTCTTGACCCTCACCGTCAGCCTTGTAAAAAAGAACCCAGAATTAATTAGCATATCCCAAAGCTGCAGAGTAGGACACGTTACTTGAGCCAAAAAGGGCTGGTCGACCCTTATCACCCAAATGCCGTCCATGTCAAGAACGAACTGTTCCGAGCGGGCATACTTTCACACCCTCATTCTCACCTCAATTACAATCTTAACTTATCCCCAGTTAAATATCTAATCACTGTAATTACTATTTAGCAAATCACCCTTAAAACCTCCTGCCCATCGACCTTCGGCATCCACCACGACACAGCTAATCAAAATCTATGAGACTACCACATGGCCCTAGTGGACCTCATCTATAAAGCTAAATGTCCATTAAAATCCAATGAGGAAGAGTAGATTATGGTAATTGGCAAGTGTGTTGTCCGTTCTTAACAGATCACCCAATCTGTTTTGTAAATTCGAGGGTGGTCCGTCCGTCTGTCCCTCTAATCTACACAAGATCATTAGATTTTCGAATAGAAAAAGTCTTAAACATGTCAAATATGGCGTTTCTCAGTTTTTTATTTATTTAAATATTTGGGGATAAGAGGATTGGGGATGGTGGCGGACGTAAAAGGAGCTGAGGGGAAAGGGTTGGACGTGTCCAATAATTATTCTTTGTGTTTGGAATCGGCGTGACTGACACTGAACGACGAACGACTCGACAGATTTAAAATGTACTAAAAAAATCGTATAAGTTCCTACTGGTCTTTTGAAAGTGGAGAAAGATTATATTTTTTAGCATATGGAGTTTTTATATAAAAGATCTCGTAACATCTGCTCACCCTGTAGTGTGTCTTGATTTTTTGAAATTTCAATTGTCAATGTGGAATCTATCTAATCCCAATTGAGGCTGTGTTATGTATTATTCAACAAGTCTCTGAGGGTCTTGTCGTAATCTTTATAGGAGGAAAACACAAGCTTTTGTATCTACTCTGAGGATTGGATGGGTTTTTTTTAGTCAAGATTAATTATGTGTAATTACACTTGTGTATAAATATAAGATTGGGAATGATAATAGTGTCGGTTGGGGTTTGTGTATGGGGAAAAGAAACATGGAAATCAAAAGTCAGAAAATATCCAAGAGATTATTTATAAAAGGAGAATCGTGACTTGGAACTTTGAGGCTTAAACGTGCCAAGGAATTCTTTTGTTGTGTCTGTCCCGAGTTTAAAAAAAAATAGGTTCGAAATCCAAGAGCCCCGATTCCATGTTTTGATCATGTGACATTAAAATAGGATTTTTTTTGTCAACTAGGTTGACAAATTGTTTATTGTATTTATTTGTCGGATAGAATGTCAATTTTGACTTAGGGCTCGAATCGGGCTTGTTTTTTTCTTAATACAATATTTTTGTCGGTATTTATAAAATTTTATGAAATTTTATGATGGAAATTGATTATTATTTTTTGAAAGATTTTTCTAAATAGGGATGATGAGAGAAGAGTAGAGTAGGATTCATTTTAAAATTAGAAATAGGTTGATGGTTCCATCATAACTTCCGACATGAGTTTCCGTCTCGCTTTTATTTTTATTTAGGGAATATTTGGAGTTGCATTGAATAGAACGGGTCGTTTCAATTTTTATCTATTTTTTTACCCTATTTGAAATATTATTGATTGTGGTCTATAGGTCAAATCAAATCAATCAAACTAGTTCCTAGTCAAATCCTTTTATTTTAAGCCACACTAACCTATGGGAATTATAATAACAACATTTAATTTTAAAAAACGAAGCTTTGTCGGGCTTAAAAAAACTGTAATCCTCAAGTAAAGGAGAAAGTCACTCTGGCCAAGCTCCCTCAACAATAGCCAAGAGTGATTAGCTCATCTCTCTCTTGTACATCTCATGTAATGTGAATGTCTTTGGCATTGTTGCGGAAAAGTACCCACCCCGACAAAGGGCCTTTTGAAATCTGGAATAAAGGACTCGTTTGATTGTTCAACAAAGTGTAGGGATATGAGATTGCGGTAGTTAAGTCGGAAGATCATCTCCCGCATTGTCCACCTCTCTCTCCCGTTTAACACATCCGCTCCAACTTCTTCTCAGACGTTTCGGAAATGGACTCTGGGGGGGGAGGGGGCATTGTCCCTCGATGAGAGAGGAAACATTCTTGGCCTTTTGATGGTCACCACTGCCACTAATACGAAGTTAGACCGTGTGAGGATTTCTATTCTCTTCTTATTGTATAACATGGTTTTAAAAAGTTGTTGGGGAGGAGGAGTCTGAACTTTGTCTGACATGGAAAACATTACAACTTCCGTCATCCCAGTCCCCCATTTCCGAATCAAATCTGTCCCTATTTTCTTTGCTGAATATGCCACTTTTTTTCATAGTTTTTTGCCCGGTCTTTTGTTGTATGCTCGAGGGACTTTTGATAGTTGGAGTTTGAATTGCAGGGGCTTATGGGCAAGAGATGGCTTTTAGAGGGAGATTATCAAAATGTTCTGGGTGGAATGTGAACAATGCTTGAAGTTTTGTTGGAATGATTTGGAGTTTACGGATTTTATGAGTCGACGGTCACCGAAAGTATTATTTTATCTGACTGATATGTACGAATATATACTATCAATCTCACTGATTTCCAAGTGACTTCAAAAATTCAAAAACGAAATTTGAGTTTAAATTAGAAAATCAGTTTGACTCATGAAATACATCAAACATCAAATCTATAATAAATTTGAGCTTCCAATATCTCCAACCAAGCTATTAGATCCGAAACCCTCCCTGGACGAATCTTCTTAGTTTAGAGTCAAAGTTTATTGTGACAGTTGGGTTTTACCACTCCGAGGAGAATGTAATCTGAGGGAATGTTCTGAGGCTCATAAGAAGCGTAAAATGTTCCCCAGAGTAAGGCCCAAATGTAAAGTGAGGAGCCCTTTTTCCAATCCATTAGATTTGATTGCCGCTGGATAAACAGGATATCATGTCCTCTTTACAATCTTCTCCAATCCAAAGGTGTTTGATAGTCACTGCTTATTAGATTGTGAATAGAATAGGAGGTCCTCCGCCCCTAAGAAACTGGAGAAGGAAGTGGGCGTGGCTCTTTTCATTTATTCTTTCAACCTTAAGAAGTGGTTGTGTGCAGGAATTTTAAAGGTAAGAGTTACAACACACGCTTCCAACACTTTCCCAGATCATCGAGGGGATGTTTTGAGCTAAGCAGGTAGCAAAGGTCACAAACACGTGCGTTTACTATTTTTTGAAATAAAAACAAATTTGTTTAAGTATTTCTGGGTACGTCCGGGTTTTTTGGACAAAATTGACTGGAATTGTTGCATCCATTCGGAGTTTTGTGAAAGACGTGCTATTACCCGCCGAGTTAGGGCAAAACTAGCAATGCAAAAAAATTCAATCAAGCTAACACATAGTGTTTCGCATCAAAATAATTCCCGATTTGAAAAGGAGCACCCTGTGTGTATATGAGGGGACGATAATATCAGATTGAGAGACAATTTCATGTCATGTTTACATCCGGCTTAATCTTCAATTTATTACATCTAAACCCTAAGCCCTGTTAATATTATGAGACTGTACGTTTTCAGGGGCTAATTCCTCCTTTAAAGAGCCATGACCTTTGCCAGTAGCCTTAAACTTGAGGTCATTAAAAAAAACTCAAATGGATTTTATGAGTCAGTGGACAATCTGTAAGGATGAGTTCTCCGTTGTATTTGTATTGAGAAATGTATTCTTTGGAGATGATATCCCATTGCACTTGCCACTTTCGATTATCAATTGCTGTGATAGATAAGAAAAAGTTAGGCCTGTAACTTGGTAAGATTGTCGAATTGAAAAGTGTGAATGGCAATTAGACGGATCATTAGATAAGATAAATATAATACAAACTAAGCCACCACCCTCACTTTTCCTATTCAAAATGAGCAGACAATTGAAATCTCATGGGAATTGAGTTGACCCTTTGTCCGAGGTTAAGGCACCTTACAACATCACAATCATCACATTGTAGTAAAAAAAAACTTGAAAGTTAAAAGGAAAAAGTGTTTTGTATTGTCCCCAAAGTTTGTTTAACATCTCTGCTCAAAAGACATCCTGTGGCCTTTGCCTATTTAAAAGTCATCCTGCCTCACCAACCTCCACAACACTAAATATCAATAAGCCCAAACTCCACCTTAAACCAATTCTCTAAGCTAATAATAACTTTTTATTCATTTTCAGAAGGTCAGAACCTCCGGTCATCATCCACCTCATCCCCAGGCCCCATCCTCTCCCCGGACAGCACCTCCTCCTCCGATGACAAGCTGAACTCCAGCCCTCCCGGCCAAAAAATTACCATCAAAGGTCAAGCTGCTCTATCATCCCCTCTAGGGGATAAGGGTCATCATACTCGTCTACCCTCAAGCCAATCTACAACAAGTTCTAGTCATGACATCGTTCAAGCTGACTCCAGCACGAATGAGATCACAAAGCTCGGGTGTAGTGCGACGAGTCTACCCCCCACGGGTTACTCCAAATACTCAGGGAATAGTCATAATCATCATCATCTGAGCAGCAGCAGTAGCAATTATAGTCACCATCATCACGTCACGAGCCATGGCCACCACCACCACGGGCCTAATCTTTTGGGGGCTGAGGACCTCAAGTCGAAATCCCTTAGTGGTCTCAATCATCACAGTCACTCCAATGACCACTCGTCATCCTCAGGGGGTCACTCCCTTTCTGGAGGTTTGTCCCCGTGCTCTGCAGATTCTCGGAATGGGGAGGAAGATGACGAGGACGAGGAATTGATATTGGACGATGATGACGACGAAATTATGGATGACGACTGTGAGGATTCGGATTCGAACTCAGTGACGAATAACAACTCAAAGCATAAGAATTTGATGGGGAGCAATCAACTGGGTCACCTCCAAGGTCAAGGAGGCAATGACTCTGGACCATTTGGTGGCAATGGGTCAGGATCTCAAGGAATGTCCCAGAATCCCCCGGTGAAGAAGAGGAAACGAAGAATCCTCTTCACCAAGACTCAGACTTATGAGCTAGAACGGAGATTTAGGCAACAGCGGTACCTCTCTGCCCCTGAGAGGGAACATCTTGCCTCGATTATCAGGTTGACCCCAACACAAGTCAAGATTTGGTTTCAAAATCATCGCTACAAGACTAAAAGGTTAGTTACACGCATGTTACACGTGGACAGTAGTTACAATACAATAAAAAGGCATGAGAATGAAATTTCAAAATCCCTTTTTTATTTTCCACACAGCAGAGCCCAAAGAGAAAGTCGGTCAGGAGGTCAGCAAATGAACGGAGGACACGGTGGTGGCCACTCCATGCTAGACAGTCTAGGATCAGGACCTCTCCCTCCACGAAGGGTGGCAGTACCAGTCCTCGTTCGGGACGGAAAGCCCTGCGGCGGAGGGGGTGGAAATGGGGGCAACTCGTCTTCTAAAATCTCGTCTCTCCTGGACACCTTAGGGCCACTGCCCCCCTTTGACTTCCACCACACCCACCTCTCACATCACCCCATGGGACTACCGGGTAGTCTTCTTGGGCCGGGTCACCATCATTTGAACCCTGGGGCTCATCCGCATCATTACCTCCCTCCAAGATGGTGGTAATAGTACTAATAGTAATTAATCTGATTTATAGAAAAGAAGAGGCTATCCGAAACTATTAAGTCAATGAAAATTATGTTCACCTAACTTTTGTCTGTGAATACTTTGAGCCTTGTGGCTAATTAAGGGTCAAAAGCTGAGGTGTTGGATGTTGACAATGTATAAGATTGTGAAGATCTATAAATGAATGAGATAGTAGAGATGTATTTGTAATAGGAGGTGAAGTTGGTGTGTAGAATTTTAGTGTGATTAAGGATACATATCATAATTATCCTCATCTCTTTCTCTTCTATCGTGTGTTCATCTATTTATTGAATTAAAGCCGCAATTTGTGAAACGCGATGAGAATCAAGGCAGACTGGCTACTTTTTTTTATCCCTTTATAAAAGAGGAGAATAATCATAGACTATCCCACCTTGTTCTTATCATCTCGAACAAATCCTCCGGCACTCAAAACTCAAGCCAAATCAGATTTCAGAATCAGATACTTTGCATTGCCAATTTAACAGAAAAATTTGGGGCATTCATAAACAACGAGTTGATAAAAGTCACACATTTAAATTCATAATGGGGTGAGTATGAGGTCCTTGATCAACTGAGCATTATATATGTGACACCAAGCACCCAATTTTGAGTTCGACCTCATATCCATGAGGTCAGGTTCGTCTCAGCATTATATTTAGATAAGACACCAAGGCCCTAATTTTAAGCCCCATTTCATACTGACTCCCATTTAAATTCACATTGGCTTGATTATGAGGTCCAGGCTCAACTCAGCACTATAGATATGACACCAAGAGTCAATTTGATTCGATAATTAGAATTTGCCTGAACTGACAACTGAGTGCCTTAAACTTGAGTTAGATTGTGCTCCCCTTGTCCTGAGCTTCCGTAAAGGAAAGAGTACGACCAAAGAATCCTGGAAAATATGCAAACTCGTAAGTTTTAGATATGAGAGGGATTCGGTGCCAAAAAGGCCACTGTTGGTATTAGTGTTGAAAAAGTATTTTTTCTAAAAGAAAGAAGTTATTTGGGGTCATAAATAATAGATGTGTGGATATATTTGAGGTTTGTATTGAAGTATTTAAATGATTGGTGGTGGTGGTGGTGGTACACAGATGCTCGACTTGTTGACGATGAAAGGGTTTATAATTTCTTGACAAGGAATGCAGTAGGCGAGGGTTGGGATTTGATAAGAAGATTATTATCATTATCATTACTACTCACCAAGACGTATTCACCAACTTACAATAAAAACACAGAGTATTAAATAACATGGATGGGTTTTTAGGAAACTCTATATATTTTGAAAAAGAAAAGAGGTCCACTCATGTCCAAGGCGAGTGTACGTGGATTGTATTCTCAAGTGAAGGATATCTGAGGGCCGAAATGGTTGATTAAAAAAAGGGGCTTGTAATAAGGGCGTTGGGTGAGGAGTAAACTGTTAATTAGAGGCTTGGGTTAAGTAATGACGGAGGCGATATGATAATTACATTCATCCAGATCATCGCACATCACGACATCACTCTCCACACAATACACTGAAGAATACACCTCCATCAACTTATTCCAACTACCATCAACAACATTCAACATTTGGAAAATATGAAAATAAATGTAAAATTTTTTTGAAACTTTTGTTTTGAAAATATAAGCTATTTCAAAAGTTTTTTAAACAAGAGAAGAGAATTTGATTAGAGAGATTTGAGTGGCCATGTTAGATTATTTTTATTCTATACAGTTTGAAATGAAAATATTTTTTACTAGAACCCGTTAATGTGTCAGTGTTGATAAGGATTTTTTATGAGGTCAAGGGTTGAGTTTTTAATAGAATTTTAGTAATTCTCTGCCCTTTTAAGCCTTTTTAATCGAAGAAGGTATTGAGCTTTAAAATTGGCGGAGTTGTTATCCACAGACAGACAGACATTTTTATGGAATTATGAAGTAGATACGAAAGCTTTGGATCGTATAGAATGAGTTTTCAAGAAACTAGTCGAATTGAATGAATTAGTCGACACCGGAATCCGAATTGAAATCCCAGGTAATTGACCACTAATAAAAATTTGATACCCGTCAGAAATATTTAGACTATTTTCTTGAGCAATGAAATGTTCACAGACACCTACTGAAAAATCTGAAGCTGAAAAAAAATCCAAGCCTAAAGGTATTTTAGAGCTCCGTATAATTTTTCTGATCCCAATACGTCCGATGAAATCATAAAAAAACGTGTTTAATAATGAAATTCTTTAACCTTTTTAGTATGTGATAAATGTTAGGGGATATAAAATGTTGGTAAACACGAAAAGTGAACTCGTTCTTGTTCAAATGATTTGGCGTGATTTGTGATAATCTTTTCCCTCTTACATTACAAGAGGAAGAAGCAGCTTTTTTTTTTATTAAAATATATTTCTCGCATGTTTCTAAAAACTCTAGATTCTCTACATAAAATTATAACAAGACTTTCAGAGCTAAATTCCACTTGACTAATAACACGGTTCTTAAGAGCTGCCCTGCCTACATCCACTGATCTTCTTAAGGGGTCATCCAAAGGTCACACTCTGACTCACACACTCTCCAACACTTGCACAAACACCAGAAGGGCAACTCTGGTCAAATTCCAGCTCTAAAAAAATATCTCATGACACATCAGCCAGTTTAATCTAACGGATTTAATTGGTCTAATTAACTAATTGTAAAAAGTGTCTTGTGGACTGTAGGGTTTGGATGACCCTGTTCTCCAGAGGGTTGGGCTATTAAATGGAGGTGATACAAATCTGTGGGTAGGAGTAGTTGTTCGGGATTTTAAGGAGAGGAAACACGCATGAGGGAATTGTTGAACCCTTGAGGGGTCTTGGTCTTGGTCCTAAAATCTTCTGATTGATACAAGTCCGGGGAGAAGGAGCCCAACCTTTGCCATTAGATGCTACCATTTTAATAATTACTAATCACTTGACACATGTCAATCAATTACAGATGACTCTACCTTCTTAAATATATGAAGAGATGGAGAAGGTTTAACGGTGAACTGTATTCATCTCAACAACTACAACCGGTCCTTAAAAAAATATGAAATTTCTGGACAGGAGGCTCTCTGAGGCTATAAGTCTTCCTGGACACAATGTTCCCAACAATTAGAGGTAAATCTTCCATCTCATCCCAGTTTCAAATAAAATATGACCCGCACGGGTTCTACGAACATCATAAGATTTTTTTTTCAATCCTCGTTTTTCAGCTTCAAATTAAGCCTTTGCGTTCTTTCTTAAACAATAAACAAAGACTTATTTCTCTGCGAAATCGACTCCAAAGAATGTGGCATCCATTTCACTAAAATTTAAGAATTGACTTTCATTTTGGATTTCGAGCAGTGAAAAGTACTTCGGTTTTGACCTTGTGACCTCACGGCGGATGGTCGGATAAAAAGAGCCCGCAGGTAATGCAACTTAAATTTGGTCTTGGGGACCAAAGAGACTATCATGAAAATGAAGAAAACGCGCGGGAAATTTGTCAAGGTTTGAATTTTCAAATTTGTGATGATCTTGAATTGTTGATCATTTAAAAGTTTAAACTGCTTTTATAAAGATAATTTGTTTGGTTAAGAGTGTTTAAATTGAATGAGCTAAAGATGGTAAATTCAGAGATGGATGGGAATAGTTATTGGAGGGACAAGTCGGTACGAGATCGACTAGGATTCGCTCTCAAAAACGACAATCTTTACAAAGACATGGAATTCCTCGTGGGCAAAAATGAAGAGAGAATATCTTGTCATAAATTAATTCTTAGGCTCAGCTCCCATGTCTTTGAAAATTTGATCACCTCTCATGAAGAGCAAGGGGTCAATGAAATCAAACTCCCCAACATCACACCCTCCGCCTTTACAAGATTACTCAAGGTAAGGTCAACCTCCACTTGTCACCTATTTCCAAAACCAGTAGTACCCACCCCCGGAGACAGTTTTCAACTTGTCCAGGAACCAGTTGCTCAAACTTATTGGAATTTTTTTTAAGCTAGAACTAATACTTCGATTATACTACACCGTACTACACGTTTATGTTCGTAACTTGATTATACTATACCGTACTACACGTTTATGTTCGCAACAGATATCTTACTAGTGTTATAAATATTCATCAACAATTCAACATGAGTAAGATATCATTAGTTTCTTGAAGTATAATAAAGGAATAAGACTGGTCAGCTGTGTTGAATTTATTTTCATCATTGTGTATAGCATTGATTGGTATTTATGGTTGGATGTGACACAGGTTAATTGATTGACTATTTGTCTTGTAGTTTATTTACACGGATGAGCTGGAAATGTACGACCTTCTCCACTTTTTGGAAGTAGCACGGGACTTTGGATTCCACAAGTTGGCCGAGTACTCAATCAAGATATTAAAAAAGACTGAAATCACTCCAACAAATGCCGTCTTCATTTTAGACATTGCCAAGGGCCTTGCGGATAGGGAGTTGGAAGAATCTACACTTTTATTCATCCTTAAGTACGTCAATAAATTACTATTGGCATTAAATGCGGATTGATATCATTGACTAGCTCTACAAATCACAAAAGCTTAGTAAATCCCGAATTAATTATGCGTCTTATTTTTCTTACTTGTCCTTAACAGCAATGCGAAGAAGGTGCTGGAGTCGGATGAATTCGTCCGTGTCTCTTATGTTGGGCTGTGTCAAATATTGCTGGAAGATCGACTGGCCGTAGATGAGTATACTGTCTTTAAAGCTACGCTGAGGTAATTCAGCAATTGATTACATCCAACATTTGTATTGAATTGATTCGAGTTCGAAAATGTACAATGGGGTTTGGAATATTTCATAGGTGGGCAGAATACAAGTGCAAACAATCTCATATCCCAGTAAATGGAGAGAATCTCCGGTCTGTAGTCAAAGAAGCTAGACTTTATATCAGATACACTCTGATGGGATACGATCAAATTCTATCAGAAGTTAAACCCTCGGGATTATTACATGGCCCTGAATTCCTCAAAGTCTTGAAATATATTATAGATCCAGATATTGTCTTATTAAACATTCCAACAAAGCCTAGAGCATTTAGAGGTGATAATCTAATGATTCTATCAATAAATTGTGTGAAACTGGATCAAAAAACTATCTAATAGGTATTCATGATTAATAATTGATAATTTGGATATTCTTTATTTAGCTAACTTACCATCGAGACCTCTACAAAATGTATCGGGAAATAACAAACCCTCCACCAGTCGTTCAGTTCTAGAGCCAGTCAAGGTAAACAGGGCAGATGTGTTCAAATTGGAATCAGCCTCAATGGAATTTAAAGACATTCAATACGCAATTCAATTACGGTACTCTGTCCAGGAAATCATTCTCCAAGATGTTGAAATAAGGAACCTAGAAAAAGTCAGGGGAAAGCGAATCTATCTGCCAAACTTAGTGTCTTTTCAATTTCACACGAAGAAAAGCTTTTCCAGATCCTCCAAACTTCCCGACCTTAGTTTTATGGGAGATTTGACCACCAAAGAGTTCCTATTTTTCGAAAAGGAAAAGTTAGGCTCGTGGAGGTTAAGTGACCTATGGTCTCTTGGTGTTGAAGTTTGTCTCAATGTCAAGGGTATTCGACTAATGGATGTCAATCCAAATGAAAAGACCCTGACGCTAGCCTATCCGAAAATAGAAGAATCAGATGAGATTTTGAAAAGCTTAGCATCTGAGCAAGATTTGAAATCCTTGTGTCTTATGAATTGCAATGTGAACTGGCCCGATCTCATTCAATCTTCAAGTTTATCCACACTCATACTCCAGGGTGTACAATTTGATAATAGCAGAACTACCACAGACTTTATCAACCAATTCCCTAGTTTGAAATATTTAAGTGTCTTTATTGAGAATAGTATTATAGTGGACTACAAGAATGACTTGATGACGCAAAGGAATACTTTAGTCCGACTAGCCCTGTCCAAAGTAAATATGGGAACTTACAAGAAGAAGAAAGGTGTGATTCCATTCTCAATTTTGGAAGACCTTTATTTTGACGTGTGCAGTTGGCCACCTGCAATGTCGGACCAATTTCAAACTTTGTTCCCAAATTTGAAGCGGGTTGGAATTCGATCAAAAGACAAATGTCGACCTTCGGCTCGTCTTTTCAAAGAAATAATGGACATAAAGACTGTTGAGGAAATCGCCATATTCCGGTACCCTGGGAAGGAGGACAGTCGAGCAAACCCTAATATCAATATATTTGTAGCTCCAACCGGAGTCAATAAGCTCGAAGTGCATTCGTTTCTACAGTCGGCAGGAGTAGAATTCGATGGAGCCAAATATGTCCCAGATTTTATTATTCGAAAGAGCTCGGAAACTGGGATTTGGGCTGTAGTATGGGATGTTGCAATGAGTGATATACATTTTCAACATACTATGCTAGAAGCATTCTTTGAGGACTCTGAGGTATACAAAATGGTCCAATAAACCATGGCTGGAGAGAGGAGTACGACTTACATGCAGATTTCCTATCAGAGAGTTGCTGTCAAAAACACTAAAACCTCCTAATCTTCCTCTTGTATAGATAGGGGATTCATAGGGCCCTATTTGCGTAAACCTTGCAAAAGGATGAATATTCATCATTAGAATGAAGCTGGACCATGACCATAGACGGGCGTTTTAAGGTCCCCTTCCCCTAAAGCCCCCATCCCCCTTTTGACTGAAAGCCCTCATCCCCCTTTTGACTGATAGCCCAAATCTCTTTCGGCTGAAAGCCTCCCTCCCCCTTTTACTTAGAGCCCCCAAAGCTCCAAAGCCTCATTTTGACTAAAAGCCCCCAGAGCCTCGAGGGGGATAGTGCAAGCCTTTGCCCGTCTATGACTATGACCACAGACTAGCCATGTATCAACCTATAGGCCTATAGCTAGTCTGTCAATAGTCTAATCATAGTCAGACTATGATGAACTCGGTTTTTAATGCGACTTATGGTGATTATTTTGAAGCTACTGGAATTAAATTTTGACGTGTTCAGAACTTCGGTATTAAATATATTTTATTCAACTTCCTGCTTATAACTTATGCAAAATCGCATCCCTGTAATGGAAGAGATTAGTAGTAACTAGTAACCTTAATTCATGTCCGTGTTGACTTGTCCCTTAACAAAGTTGAGGAAGACTTGTTCTAGGCTTGTTTGACCTACTGAGTAAGCCTCAACATTGAATTTCGCCTTTGCCACCTCCATCACAGTAAACATCTGACCCCAGGTCACTTTATCACTTTCCACTCGGTAATGGAGGAACCCTTGATGAATGTCTTCTAATGAGCAACCTATCAATTACCACAAGAACATTGATCAACGATAAAATAATATACAGAAAGATTTGATCTTTATAAATACTAAAGTACCCACCAGGTAAAGACTCTTCAATAAATTGCCTAAGGGATTCTAACTTGGACCTCCACGCCGGCTCAATACTTTGAGTTCGGCTCAGTCTCCTTCTAACTCGTCGCTATAATATAATGTAAACAATTGGTTAAATTTAAGTCAGAAATGTCAACAATTAGTTATAATACAGATGTATGGATAGTTTTACATACCCCCCAAGTTCCCTTGTCTGGTGGAATGTTATCGACTTCATTAACTTGAGTTTGAGCAGTAAGGGTGTACCCTTCACCGAATTTACTCTTGAGTTGTTGGGGAGATCCTAAGCATCTGAACTTCCCGTTGACCATGATGGCTAATCGGGTGCAGAGAAATTCCGTCTCTTCCATACTGTTCGAAAAATTTAAAGTTACAAACGAAGCCAATATAATATGTGCGTATTCATTTAGTGTAAATGATAATACCTATGGGATGTCAAAACGACAGAAGTCCCAGCGTCCCGTATTCTCGTTATACATTCCCACAAATGGCGACGAGCCACGGGGTCGATACCTACCATTATAAATCCAACCCATTGTTTAAATGACTTTCCAAAGTATAAAATTTACATTTGAATAGTTAAGCTTATTCAATTTATTTACCGCAAGTCGGCTCGTCCAGAAACACAAGGGGTGGGTTCCCTACAAGGGCCACAGCTGTGGACAATTTCCTCTTGTTCCCACCGCTTGAAAATTCAAACGATTGTTAAGAATTTATCAACGTTGATGTTTGAGTGTTTAATGAGTTTGAGAAAGTTTGAGAGTTTGAGTTTGAGAAAATCAAGTTACCTGTAACTCTTGACTATTTTGTCGAGGAACTCAGTGAAGAGGAGTTGGTCAGCTAAGGTCGTGCTCATCTTCTCAATGTCCCCTTCCGGGATGCCCCTTAACCTAGCATACATCCTCAGCGTCTCTCGCCCTGTCATCTCCTCAATGAGGGAGTCGAATTGGGGACAGTAGCCCATGTTCCTGTGGGCTTGCTTGATTTGTGTACGAATGCAGTGGTTGTAAATAAAACCGTCCCCCGTCGTCACTGGCAGTTCCCCAGTGAGCATTTTGAAAGTGGACGTCTTGCCAGCCCCATTGGCTCCTAACAGACCGAAACACTCGCCCTTCTTCACCCCCAAGCTGATGTGGTCAACGGCTGTCATTCCTCCAGAGTACAGTTTGGTCAGGTCACTAAAAATCATATGATGAAAATATGATTAGTTTAAGTATGGAGCGATTGGGAACCGGGGGTAACGGAACTTACCGAATGACGAGGTTGTCACTGTCGCATAGTTCTTGTAAGCTCGTGTTTTTAATTCTCAGTCGTTCTGCGTGAACGTCGCTGTCTTCAGCTGAGTAGACGGTGTCATTATTGTTCTCGGATGTTCTTAGTTTCTCTAGCTTTCGTCGAAATCTTCCAAATATACTAGAGACTATCCCACTTTCAAACATAAGAAGGATTGTCCAGAACACTAGACCGAAGACTCCCAGATAGACGAGGTTCCTTCCGATTCCAACCTCGGCCCAGTCCAAGTAGTCAGCTTTTACTGGAAATTTAAAATGATTAAATACAGAAAGGTGTTTTAAGGGCCTTTTGTTTTGGTGACGATAACGATCAAGGGACTTACATTTAGTACAGCAAATATTGTCGGGCACAGCTTCACAAAAGAACTCGAGATTGATGCTCGAACAGGCCTTTCCAAGCTGAAAGTTCGTCGAGATCTGTGTAATCCCTTTGCCCAGGGCGTATGTTGGAAAGACTAAAAAGATTCTGTGTAAAAATAAGGCCAAGTCTCCCTTCTTCAACTCCGGGTTCTCCAGGATACTTGTGACAAATATCGTGGCAAAACCTGAAAATCAGAATGTTTTTGATATACCCTGACTAGCATAAAATCGAAACTTAAAATTGACGATAGGCCTTACCTGTAAAGACATTGAAAATCCCCATGCCCACCAATCCGGATGAAGGGATGCGGAAGAAGAGTGAGGCCAAGTACAACATGGGCAGAACAGCAAAGGCGAAGCAGTAGAATAAAACAAGTAAGTACGTCTGTACTGTCAAGCTATAAAAGTCCTGGATCTGATAACCCATGAGGATAAGATGAATGGCCAGACAGGGTAGGGCAAATGCAATCAAATCTCCAAGGAAATTGGCAAACCAGAAGATGACAAAGTTGACCCCAGAGACGAATTGCAAATGCTTTGACCCCGAGATCCGCTCTTTGATTGGGAACACCGTGTAGATCCCCATCATAAAGCCCATGGCCAAGGCCAGATGAAGTCCCACTTGGAATCCAACTGTAAAATAAGTTCCAAAGTCTTGGATGTTCGACGCCCCGAATTCAAAGGGGTGGGTGGTCAGTTCTATGGAATATGGGCCTTTGGAAGTCGAGGAATTGCTCTCCGCGTTTAAAATGGCATTTGTAAGGAAGTTGAGGGCTAAGGGGGGAGTGTGCAGGGGTTGGTTGTTGAAGAATCCGATCAGGGCTGTTTTATTCGATCCGTTTATGGGGACTTCCTCGTAGCCGATGATGTACTTGAAGTTCACGTAAGGAAGATCTAACTCGGACTAGAGGGGATTAATTTAATTATCAGTTTCACAGGGTTCCAGGTTCAAGGGTTCATGTTTGCTAATGAAATCATTTAGAATGTGTTTTTGCGCATACTTGCTCAATAATTTCTTCCACGAATGTGTAGTTGTCTGGTACCATTCGATAGTCCTTCTCTTTCCTTTCCAGGTACTTAATAAAGCCTTGGCAAACCGGACTGGTCTCTTCAGGACATCGGAGAGTCGTTACAGATTTACCGAATAGTTCATAGTCCTAATATTAGGTAAATTGCAGGTGTTAGTTCTTTTAATTCAACTTGAGATATGAAAGTAAGACTAAGACTTATGTATTGTCATACGTCAAGAACCAAAGGATGAGACGGGGGGTCGTGGAATCCAGGGACCGTTTTCAGGACGAGGACGATGAGTGACAGATAAATCGTTGGGATAGCGATCTAAGAAACAAGAGTTAATTGTTAAATATATTTTTAATATTACGCTCAGTCCGTGGTGGCTTCTGCTGTTAATTAATTGGCTAATTAAGTACAAGTACAAGATCTTACCGTTCCAAGGAAAAGTCCATACTTCCTTGTAGAGAAGACAGCTTTTTTCGTTATCATAGATCGGAATTGTTGACATCTAAGGAATAGTCCAGTGTTCTTTGGTCTTAATGTCTCACTTTTCACAAAGGGTTTGGTTCCGTTGGCCCCGTCATGAGGCACTCCATGTTTTGGGATCCTTGGGGACCCTCCTGGATTGACTCCACGGCTTCCTGTTTTAGTCTCCGACACGTTCGTAATTAAGATTTCAGGTCCTTTTTGATCTAAGAGTTGCCCTACCCTGTAGTACGTTAATGTTATTTTAGATATCATAAAAACTGTTGGATGTTTAGAATTTATTAGAAGTTGAAGGTTACCTCACAAAGACCTCTTCCATTGTCGTGATGCTTGCTCCATAACTAGCGATTCCGAACTCCTTCTTTCGTTTTTCTAATTCCTCGAAGACTTGGGCAAATAAGTGAGACTGATTGTCAGGTAGGGCGTAGCTCAATTCAGCTCCAACGTTCTGCTCTTCTTCCACATCTTCAAGTTTGGACTTGAGCAGATTTGTTATGTTCTCCACATTGCAGCTCGGCTCCTTTACAATCACTAAGTGATAACCACATCCTAAAACAAGCAAGTTTTTTTTTATTTACTGCCGTCATTTATCATGTCAGAGTGCATGGAAATTGAGGGTGATCGTCAGACACTGCATGGGCAGCAAGGATCAAGAGGTTCTAGACCCATGCTAAAAATGTAATTTAGTGACCCTCAGCAATCACTCCTTCATTCATGTCAAAAATCACGGGGGTCAATGCCTACCATATTTTTTCTTGAGGAACAAGGAAGTGCCACAACATTGAACTTCTCCTTCTGCCATAATTGCGATTCGATCTCCGAGGATGTCAGCTTCGTCCATGTAGTGAGTGGATAAGAGGATCGTCCTGTGCTTCTTCTCAGACTGGATAAGGTCCCATATCGCCCTTCGTGCCCCAGGATCAAGGCCACTGCTCGGTTCATCCAACAGTACAACCTAAAAAATGACACGACACTTTTTACGTATTTTAAATCCAAAGTTTATGAAAATCGTTGTGTAATTTTCGTTGAGTATTTTTTCCTAACCTTTGAATCAGCACAGAAAGCGATTCCAACAGAAAGTCGTCGTTTCATCCCTCCACTTAAGTCTTCTGCGATTGTGTTTCGTTTGTCCTGAAGACCAATAGCAATTATCATCCGATCCACCTCTGACTTGACCTCAGAAGCTGTAAAACCTTTCAACGTAGAGAAAAAATGAAGATGCTCCTGGACTGTTAATTCAGAAAAAAGAACGTTCGACTGAGGACATAGTCCAAGACTCCGTCTGACCGCTTTGATATCTGAGCAAATGTCGTAGCCATTTATTAACGCAGTTCCAGAAGTCGGTGGGAATATTCCTGGAAGAATTAATCAAATTATTATGACATTAACTGCATCAAAATTATCCAGGACATTTTAAATTATAATTACCTGCTAATAACGACATAGTCGTCGTCTTCCCTGCCGCATTGTGTCCCAGTAGAACTAAAAACAAAAACAGATTAG
The DNA here is from genome assembly GCA_034694785.1 of Agrenia bidenticulata. NCBI lineage: Eukaryota > Metazoa > Arthropoda > Collembola > Entomobryomorpha > Isotomidae > Agrenia > Agrenia bidenticulata. Next base: position 12,271 of record JAQFYM010000135.1, on the reverse strand, counting down.
TAAGATTAATTAACTAAATGTTTTAACATCTATGCCTTCACTAATTTCTGTCTCATATCAAATATCAACACTTACCAAAAACTTCGTTCTTATATAAATTCAGATGCAAATTTTTCACAGCAATTTTAGTCTCCCCAAACTTTTTGGTTAGACCTTTGATCTCAATTCCAGGAACTAGATTCGAAGGCACGTCTTCAAAAAGATCTTTCCTCTGGTTTCTTAGCGGCAATAGATTCAGATGCTTCTCTGGAGAATAATGTTGTCGAAGCCCACCGGTCCAGTACCATTTCTAAAAAAATCAATTACACAATCAAGATTGGCATATAGATGACATTGACTCCAGCCACTGCCAGCCAGCCTACCTACCGTAAAAGGAAAGTACCAGGGCAGTGGTATTCCATACTCTCCAGGCCAAACCGCCTCTACGTATATAGAAAGGAAGAGATAGAAGAAGGCATTGACGATCATGATGATGATGCAGTCGGCAAGGCAGAAGGGATCATCTGGAGTGACCCCCTGGAAAATAGTGGACCATTGAGCCCCCTTCCCCGTCCCTTCGAACATGCAGAAGAGCTGACAGGAGAAAGAGACGCCAATGTTGGTTGCGAAGGACCAGGCTATTTTCACTTCTCTGGACATGATGTTATATCTAGGCTGGAGAAAGGCAAATGGAATGAAGAAGATGAACCAGAGGATGGCCGCCACGATAGCCGCTGAATTCGCTGTATACAGATTTTTTAGGTATTTATTTAAAACAAGTTAAGGTATCGAAATTAGGGTTAACTAGGGTCAGAAATAAGGACCAACCTGTTTTGAAAAGGGTTGACATGAAGAATGCGAAGCAAATGAGCTGAAAAACATGGGTGATGATGGCAAAGTAAATCAGCGTTGGATCTCCATTCGGGAGGATAGCAAGTATTTGGCTCTCAATTACACGAATCTATTTTAAATTATCAGTGTGAGTTTTTATTTTAAAATATAAGTCATACTGAGTATAGATTGACCATACCTTGAGCAAAATGGTTATCAGCAGGGTACTTATGGCTAGGAACATGAATGACTTGACAAACCAAGCCGTCCAGTGAAGCCAGTTCGGGAGACCCATCATCTTCATGTAGTCCTGGAATTTCAAACAATCAAAAATAGTTTCAAGATTGGCAAAACCACTCATGATGGCCTAGTCCTAATATCGCATATGATAAATAAGTACCCACCTTGAGACGGCGTTCTTTCTCAACGACAATGAGCTTCGTGATATTCAGAACTGGGAATATAAAGCTCAGGATTAAAGTGAGAGGAAGAATCCCCTGAAGTGTGAAGAGGAACTTGTCATCAATGAATCCTGGATAAGGGAATCGCTGGAGTTTGATGTCATAATCGTCCAGAATGTGATCATTGTCTAAGACGAGCTTTGCAAGGCTTGTCTCTAAGGAATACTGGAGGTAGAGAAACCCTTCATCGTAATAACCTGCAATTAATCGTAATTAACTAATTAAGTCAACGCTTTTACATTGAACCCCTTGGACATTAACTTAAGTACTCCTCTTTGACCTTCAACACTCAATCCCTGTCTTAGTGCAGCATAGTGCTAATAAAATGACCATGCTGGGTTGCCTTTATAGCGTCAGGAAAAATACTGTGACTAATAAGACGCGTCGAAAGTCAAAGCGCTGTAGGAGGTGTACTTCTTAAGTCTTAAGAGGTGACCTGGGACCTCGTGTTACCTGGAATTCCTCCAGTAGGCTGACCGAAAGCTCTAGGACCGAGAATCTGTACCACAGGGTACAGGACTTCCGTAAACCATATGTTTTTGAACCCGAACCTCTCCTCCAGGAAATCAAAGCTCCCTCGGGGGGCTGCCGAGAACCGAAGTGTGTACTATAATTTAAAAATCAAAAGACAATTAAGTAATTATATTTAATTACAAAGCCAGCTAAGGTTGTGCAGTGTGTAATTTAGAAACCTTAATATCATTTGGAAACTGCCCTTGAGGGAATTCACTCGTGAACACAATCCCTGCAAGAACAGATGAGGCCTTGATATCTTCTTCTGACCCCGTCGACGTCTTATTCGCATAGCCAAGCTGCAGAAGCTCTTCACTTTCAAACCCTTTAACTATTGTATCCAAAAATAAATTTGGTTAGTTAGTTAATTAAAAAACCAATTAAAAACCATTTAACTTTTAACATACAGGAATACTCAAAGTCCGACTCGTTGAAGAAGTCCCGCTGGACTTGTCGCATAAGCCTCTCCGTCACATTATTCTTCGGGGTGTAGAAAATCTGTTTACTGTGTCACAACAATTAAGATTTTAAATGTGATTAAAGTGAATTATCTTTGGAAAAGCCGTCCATAAAACTTGAAGGGCTCTGAATTAAATATAGTCTGACACTGAAATCAGTTTGACTGTGATCTTCCGTCTATCTTCTTTACCAGATCACTGATCTAGCAGATATCAGTATTACTTGATTGAACATACCAGCAGTCTCTGGGGGTAGTGGGGGCATCATTGACCTCAAACGGGCGATAAATAGTTGGGTGAGGGACGACCTTAGACTCCACGGCACACCGGACAATGACGAGAACGACGGTGAAGAGTATGGGGAGGAGGATCTCAACGATCGTTTGGATTTTATGACGAACTTGGATCTTGTAGTTCTTCCACAAGAGGAGTTTGCATTTATCCCAATTAGATGCATCCCCCTCTTTCCTCTTGTGTCCATCTGACCCCTTAGCATCTCTGAAATTTCAATACCCTCTCATTTTTATTGACCATTACAAAAGGGGGTTTTAATGTCATGCACACCTAGTTTAGAACTTGTGATTAAAATCATATCCTCCTATCCAACTTGTGCTAAAGGTGGAGGCTAAATTTTATTTTAATGGTGTGTGCATAAATTACGATTCATCTTTATCTATAATTGAATTAATATGTCTGCCTGTCTGTCCCTCCATAACTCCAGGAAAGATATTGAAGCTCAGGCAAAACATACCGACAATTGATTATATAGATAGCAGGAGCAGTAAATATAATAATAACTTTGGTGCTTGTAAAAAATATACCGACAATTTAAAAAATCAACCCTTGATCTAAAAAATGTGCTTTTAAATAGTGCCCTCTTAATAAAATTGGTTGTCCAAGGTAGTTAGTATTTTTTTAAATTAAAAATTGAAGGATTTGCGGTTGGACATTGTAAACGGAAGGGTTCAAATCCCGGCTTAGGATTATATATGTATTTCCATGTTCCCTAATTCATCCCTTTGATCGTGGAAAGTGATTCTATTATATTGCTGGGAAACATGAAATTAAATAAAACTTAAAATAAATAATGATCCAACGTGTGAATATAGAAATGTAGTTTGAAAATTCAAAGGTACAAGAGTTATTATAAATACAAATCATGTATGAAAACCCTCTTCCCACCGCAGACAAACTAATTTGAGGTAAGAAGGATCCAAGGCTAAACTAGTTGCACACTTGATAACCTTTTCCTTCCTTATCGTTTTTTTTAACTCTCAGAGTTGAGGCAGAGGCGGTCAAACTTTATAAAAGAGACTTGGAAAAAGTTGTAACACAAAGTTATTAAGACCTGGAAGTATTTTTTTCTCTGCATACTGTCCATGAAATATCTAGAGAGGTTGGACGGTTTTTTCTGGTCATAATGGTGGAAAGGAAGTTGAGAGTGTGGTTACTTATTTGTTACAAGTATTTTCAGTCTCTATGTCCTGGAAATTATAATTTATTCCCCAAGGTTAACTGCCTTCACTAATTACTAATTGAAATTTGTCTGAGGGGGAAAAGTCTAAAGAATTCAAGGAAATAGACCAATTATAAATATAAATAAGTCATTTTAATAACGAATAATAAAAAAAACACATGCATGCAACAAGGGTCAATCCTTAGCGGTCAGGGGTCAGTTTGGAACTGAAATTGTACTTAAAGTCGACATTCAAAAGATGTCTATAACTTGAGAGAGTTTTAAATTGTAAATCGGATACGGATAGACAGACAAGCAGCCAAGCTTTACTAACTTTATTGTATTAACACAAACAACAAGAGATTGCACACATCCAACTTAATATTTAGTAAACTAGAGACTTAACTAGAATTAGAAGACTTATATTTTAGTTTAACTTGTTTACTTGGATTTTATTCATTCTTTAAAAGGAGGTGTGGAAATTTCTAATAACTTAATTCTTGTATACAATTTTCTATAAAGCTGATGCAGATGTAAATCATACTTTTCATTGTTGCATTACTCTGAGGGGTATTATGCCACGTGGTATATTTATAAGGGGGTATGTCTAAGAATTGATTACATTTAATAATAAGCTTATTAATGCACAGGGGTCACCTTAGCCCTTTTCAGAACGATACACTTGATAGTGGACAGGCCCTTAAATCCTAAGATTAAATGCATTGAATGTAATGATTTTATTTAGCTAATTTCAAACAATCCAACAATTTTTTTTTAATTGAACCTATTAATATTTATTATTATTACTTGTTTGTCATGTAAATCATGTAACTTGAAGGTGTTTATCATAGCATGTAGCATCAAAGGATTTCGCAATCATTGTTAATTTAATATTCAACATATAATAGAGAAAAGAACGACTCACGTGGGGTTAACAGTCCAACTCTTAGAGCTACTTGAGAAAGGGTTAGGAACCTTGACCCTTGGCATCTTTTGACAAGTTAAGTTTGATTTTTTATTTAAAATAAATAAATTCTAAATACTCATCGACCTTAGCCTCATTATCAGCAAGTCATCACAGAGAGCCACTGGCCACTACCACCAACACTTTATTATATCAGAGACCACCTTTGTAGCCCGTTCGTTAGGACTGATTAAATATGTATAAAATATTATGGCACTTGTTACCCCTTGTACCTGTTTTATCACAAACTTTAAACACAGACAATCATAACTCAACTCGTTTCTTCAATGAAAAGCACCCAAGTAAAAAAAACAATTATAAAGGAACTCAAAACCACAATTATGTCACTAGACACTTAAAAAACCGAGTATTTTATTTATTTTTATGCAAAGTGTTGGAAAAATTCGCAGAAATTTCCAAAATCACCTTCCACGTTTCAGTCTTAAGTTTTTTGAGTAACATATATGGCACTAGACACTTTAAATTTCGAAACCGAGTCTATATTAAATTATTAGTTCAAAATTTTGCAAAAGTTGGCTGACATTTCCAAAGTGACCTTCCACAGTTTCAGACAACTGCACTTTGTATGCAAAACTGTAAAAGTAGTCGTCAGCTTCCTGAGCAAATAAAAATTGCTCAATATTTATCACCGAGTAATCAATTGTTTAAATAAACAGAAATGTGCCGAGTAGTCCGCCCTTGTCCTTTGAGGAGGAGACTTCTCAACTGCTTCCACAGATCAAGTCCAAATAGTAATAAGTAAAAACTCAAGCAGTTGGACCTGTTTTTCTTCACGACAAACACATGGGAAAATTCTTTGCCTACGTGATGTTAATTACATTGGCAAAAATCTTACAACTACTTCTTCATCCACCTTCATTACATTACAAGCCAACAACTCCCTAGATATTAAAATCTCCAATCTTAACAATACTCAAAAAGTTGTAGGCACAAAAACCCCCTTGCCAATTTATTTAGAGTTTTAAGCCGTCTAACTGCAAGGGGTTATATAGTTAGCTAGTAGCGAGGAGCAAAAAACTTAAGTGTTAGTCCAATAGAATCTTTTTTTTCTGTCCGAGTTGGCCCTTGTAGTTGTAGTACCTGTAATTAAGGTCCGAGTGTTGGTCTAGTGGCTAAAGACGTAAGGAGATGATTTGCGTAGAGAGTGTCGTCCCATTAATAAATATAATTGTCAAGTCTGGAGATTTATTTGATCAATTGTCTTGTTGTTCTTTTCTCAATTCATAAGCTTGGCACCTTACTGGTATTTTTTTTTAACTGCGAAAAACTTGTTTATAAAATATGGACATTTTTTATAGGAAATATTATTGCGGAGAAAATCATTTTGAGAAAATTTAGCCTTGATTTCTTGAGTTTCATAGGTTTTCACGGTTTTTTGATGATTTTCCTCTTGTTATTACCGAATCTGTTTATTTTTTCAAAATTGACACTGATATCCCCTTGAAATTAGTTCTATGCAGTTTGTAGTATAGTCATAACATTACCTACTAACTTTCAAATTATAATTTTTGTCGAAACCTACAAGAATAAAGCTTTGAATTTCGATACTAAAAGCTTGGGAAATTGGGAAACAGTGTTCAAGTATATAATTTTATTCAAGGTGGATATTTTGCGGATCTATAAATTCCATCTGGTTTTAGGAAGAACTGGTTCTGGGTAGAATAAAAAATGTAACTATCTACGTACGTAGTATTGTGAATCAAAGCGTCCCTGAAAGGCAGTGACGCATTCCCCTTAGGCTCTTAGTCACTTAAAGACCAGGTCAGTTTGAGCATCTCCTCTAGGAACAAGTTGATTTCGTTGCATGGGAAAATTGTTTACTCCCTGAACCTTGTTACTAAAATCATTTCATGGAATTGCATTCATCTTTTCCAGATTTAACATGAACATGGTTTTAATTGAGTAAAATACTAGGGGAAATACAGGCTGGCTCACAAACTCTCAGACGCAAGCTAAACTAAGGAATGGAAGATTAGCATTAATTCCAGCTACTTTTTATTTGTAATGATAAAAGATTTGATGTTCAATGTTTAAATATCAATACGATTTGATCAGTTCGTACCGAACTTTAAAATAACGATTGTCGTGAAAAGAAAATATTTTAAACAATACAGAGATTACAATTTTTATCAGCTAGTTGAATTTAAAGAAAGGTTTACTTAGAAACTCAAGAAGGTTTTAAACTGTGTCGGATATTAAAAAATCCGTTTTGTATAAACTTTTGAGAATCACCCTGTAGGTATAAGCTTATTGTTAATAATGCCCAAAGCGAAGATTATTGGGAAGATTGTTATAATTCAGGGAATACCACACAGGTAAATTTTATGAAATTGGTAGAACAAATTAAAGAAGGGATCGTAAATAATAATTCTCCCACAATACAAATCCCATAGACAGGGAACTAGAATAATCCTTCATTTTCAATTAAGTCCATTTATTTACGTTTCCTTGAAGTCTCAAGACTAAGAAATGTTTGGGATCCTACAAAATCATTCGCACCTTCAACTTATTTTAACTTTGTTTATGTATTTGGATCAAAGGGCTACATAATTTTTCATGTCTTTCGTATTTTGATGTTTTTTATGAGTTTCGCATTATTTTAAATCGATGATTTTTATTACAATATATTTAATTGTTTTAAATGATTACATATTTTAGGGCATACTTAAATATCCCTGCATTTTATAAACCGGTTTTAATGGATTTCAATGTTTTAAACCACGAAGAAAAATGTAAAAGTAGTTTTAATGGAAGTCTAGATATTTGTCTTAGATTTATTGGCGTATGTACAACTCGACGTGAATGCATTTTTAAAACAATAAACCCCGGAACTTGAAAACTCAATTAAATCCTTAATTAATTTTTATTACCCTGCTGTATCCATTATGTATACACACACAAGACTAGTAACTCCCCAGAGATTGAGTTGTCAAGTACCTTGAAGATTTCAGGATAGACCTGCTGCCCACCTTTGGGACCTTATAGGTTAATCCCGATAGGACAAGTCTGAAATCTCTGAACCCACTTTATTCATTCTTTTTAAATGACCCAAGCTATTTCCTCATCATCCCATCCGCTTCGTATTCCCATAGGTCAGATAGGAAGAAACCGCCAGGGATAAAATACACACCGAAATACTAAAGAAATTCGTATAAGTCAACACGAGGGGGTTGAATTCAATAGCCCCACCCACAATCAAAGGGTAGATGGACGCGGTGACGGAGCCAATGATGATATTCAATGTCCCAACTCCATTCGAAAAGACAATATGCTTGTCGATAAAAGCGCAGAAAGTGGCGTACATTGTCGAAAACCCCGCCCCAAGAACAATACACCCCACCCAGTACATTCGAATGTCAGAATCGGCCCAAACCAAAAGGATCACGTTCCCTACGAGGACCAAGGCTAAGTTTACAACAAGCATGACCTGAGGTCTGACCTTTAGGATCACAAATATCCCCATAAACCTTCCAAGGGCAAACGCTCCCGTCAATCCCGACATGACAAAGGCAGAGTCCGACTCTGACAGTTTAAGGTCGCTGTACTGACCGAATATCGGTATGAACTGCATATTACTGATTTCCATCGCCTGGTACAGGCCCAAAAACATGGCCGTAAGGATGACGAGCCTTATTCTAGTCCAGTTCAGGACCTCCTTGCCATTTCGAGTAGAAACTTTGGGTTTCGAGTCCCTTCTGAAGGTCATGAGGGGCTTCTCCGACTCTGTGGACATGTGACTGAGGAAGACTTCGATGGAAGACATGAGCTCTGATTTCTTCGTGGTCGGGATGGACCTGACAGGAGTTGAGGTATCGATTACCGGTGGTGGATGCTGCTTAGAGTAGCTAAGAGCATCCTCCGCCTCTTCCAGGGGGGGCTTTTGGTAAGGGTAGCAGTTATAGAGGAAGAGTTGATAAGAGGCGGCGAGGGTGCTGAAGACGGCGGCGATGGTGAAGGGGACGTAGATCATGGTCTCCGTTGGGCCTGGAGTCAAGGGACTAAGGGCATCTTGCGTTTTGGAAAGGAAAGGGGACAGGAGTAGTGGGGGGATGTTTGCCCCCATAGCGTAGAAGAGATTCTGGGCTTGGATGTACGGGCCTGCCTTGCTCTGCCACAGTTCTATCATCCATACGACTTGGGCAGCGTCGTAGGCCCCTACTGAGTACCCCAGGACGCCCCCGGTGATGAAAAAGAGACGCTTGGATGATAGATGGGGGATTATGTAGAGGCATGTGGCCATCCCACCAAGCCATAATATCACACCTTGCTGACGATTGTAGAAGCTGTTGAAAATCCCACCTGGAAATTGAGATAAATTAAGTAAAGAATATACAAGGTTTGAGAGTTGGATTGGATTTAAAAATGAATATAACGAACTTGTAACAGCCCCGAAAATGTACGAAATGAGAAGAACGGTAAAGACGAATGAGATCTCCTCCACAGTCGAATCATATTTTACCCGAAGGGTTTCCAAAGCTGGAGATATAAAGTTGAATGCACATCCCTTAATTACATTCAAAAGTTGATTAATGATAATGATTTTATTTTCATAAATAATTATGTGTATCATCACTTATCAAAATTACTTACAAAAGTGAGGTTGCCCATCAGAACTGCCCACGTAGTCAAGTACTTGTACCTCAGACAATCGGGAGTAGGAGACAGGAGGGGAACTTGTTCAGGTTTTCCCATTTTCAAAATCTTTTCTCTTTTCAATTTTCGAAACCGTTTAAAATTGATTTTAAAATTTATTTATTAAATCAATACAAAATTAAAATCTGCTAACTAAAAAAAAATTACCTTGACACTTGACCAGTCTCTCTTGTCTCAGCCAGAAATCCTGACCCGGCTTAAATTTCGATCCTTCAAAACTCCATAGGACTCGTCACCTTCAAATCCCAATTAGCTTATTCCAAAATTAATTATCCTGGAGAATCTTTGAAACTAAAGCTCAATTCGATCCACTCTACAAAAGTTTGGGATGCAATGATTGGATAATGAATATATTTTTTGACAAGGTGTCCTCGAGAGTCACAAAGTGGTTAGTTTTGTAAGCCCGGGCGGATTACATAATCAGAACGAGAGCCAGAGCCAAGAGTCCATGTGCTAATACATCTTTTTTATTGTTGTAAAAATGATATGGAAAATAGCTAGGGGCTTCAGCTCCTTTTCCACAGCACACCAAAGACAGACACTTGGCTTCCTAAACTCATTCCAACATTCATACCTTCTTCATCAACAATTTTTTTTGCTTAAAACTGAAATCGCGTGTGAACGAACAGATCTCGTTCCTACAGCTTCACAAGATTAAGGTCTGTCCATCCAACCCATACCGATAAAAAAAAGCAAGGCATTTAGCACTAAAACCTCCCACAAACAATTAGTTTGACTTGGTACTACCCGGGTAGACATGCACCCTAGGCATATCCTCCCCTTGGACAGAAACTTAAAGGATTGAGAACACAATCTATGATCCATCCTCTAAGTACATCGTGTGTACATGCAATTTTCTTACTGTCTCACTAGAGAAGGGGTAAAAAATATTTTATTAGAGTTGTGACCTTCAATGGGGGTCGTTTATAAACGATGTTGTAGGCCAGGGGGTTGTTTAAAGCGGTTACGGACGACGTGGTTTATGAATTAGCCCTTGTATAAAGGAGGCTAGACTAATGCATTAATTCATGGGGACAGTTCTTAAATCGTGATGAAAGAAAAGAGCTTGAAAAAAACACAAGTCTGACAAGTGTCAATCCTTTGACAAGTTACAAATTCTGACCGGCTTATCTGCATCATGTTCTCCTCATTGATTGTTGACAGGTGACAGAGAGTGTGACAGAGCATAGCTTGATGTTTACAAACTATTACGGCAGATTTAAAACTAAAGCTTTTTGGCTTATTTAACTGAATTAATGTTCTTATAAGATGTTCGTAGTTATAAGCATTGTATTTCCAATCGTTAGTTCATCTTTAAATGCAAATCAATTGGGAACTTACTGTATTCCAATTTTGTAATTAAACACAATTATTTTCAATTACCTTTTAAATCAATGCACTCCCTGAGCAAATATTTTAAAAGCGTAGGTATTTCAGTAGTGAGATCCAAGGATCGTACTGGACAGCCTCAGCTCAGCAATTACCACAAGCTCTAAAAGATACCAAAAACCTAGATCCACATCCGAAATTTACTACACAATTAAAATGCTAATTAAGCCATTCCTATTCAACACCTTTTAGTACAGCACTTAAATTTTCATACATAAATTAAGGTCTACACCCACAACGCTCAAACGAATCTGCCTCATCTAAATTCAATTTCCGGGACTGTTCACAAAGTCGGTATTTCAAACAGTCCCTCCAGCCCTTACCGAATTAAATCTCTGAGAATTAATTGTCAATTAAGGTATAATTAACAATTCGATAAGCTATAATGAATTGCTTGTGTGTGAACGTCCCCTTGGTTAATAAATGAGACGGTCAATAAAGTACTAGAGTATAAACACGGTTGAGTTGAGTGGAGCCTCGGGGTCGGGGGGCTCCAGTGTTTTGTCGGATATTTTCGGAACAAGTGTATGGCGAGTATTTACTTGTCTCTTCCCGTGAGGACCCGGACACGGGTAACATGAATTCGGTTCGTGTTTCAGGGCACGTCATTTCCACAAAGATTCCGTTTTTTCTCTCCCTACTCCTATATAGCCATATATAAGCTGTAGGATTCGGATGAGCTGAATCAATCCGAGTCGGGTTGAGCTGATGAGCACAAGAAACTCAGACTATTCATTAGAAAAGAAAGACTCACTCAGCTAATTGCGACGTAACTCTTTCAATTCCGAGTAAAAAACAAACAAACAAAAATATAAAAAAACATATCACAAGGGAACATAAAAATAAATTTAAAACACTCTCCTACTTTTGAATGCCCTCAAATTGTGGGCTAAAGAAATTTTCAAAATATATTCAGAGTATTAAAACCTGTGAAAATCAACTACGATTTAAAAGAGACTTTGGCAAGTGTAATTTGTAATTCAATTACAATTACAAGCGTGCGAAGATACTGACTGGAGATAGAGGGACAAAAGTTGTGAAGGTTAGTAAAAAATGTATTTTATTATTTTATTGATTTAACTAGTAGTAAATTGTTAAGGTATTTATTGACGTTATCGTTGGAGTTAGAAGAGCTAGTAGAGGTGGGTAGTTTACCAGTGTGTAGAGATAACCTTGAGAGATGCCAAAAGTCAAAGCTTTTTACACACAGAGGCTCATCAAGTCATTTTAATTTCCGAAAAAGTAATAAAAATTTCAGTCATTACAGATAAATTAAAAAGAGACAATTGATTCTAATTAAGGGCTGTACATATATTATTTCACTTGAGTAGCCTAAAGGACCTAAAAAAATATACATTTAAAGTTTACATGGGCCCCAATCTTGATAGGAAATTGTGAATGTGCAGGGGACTTGATTCCATCCCTTATTTGTTGGTATAAAAAAAGCTCATTAAGGGACATATAAACGCATAAACATACGTGCACTTTAAAAATTTACTTGGACTGGCTTAAATTTGGATCGGTAACTGGGTTCGGGCTCAGATTC